>MU217065.1:790362-800392 GCA_018584345.1 Thuja plicata | reverse complement strand
TAAGCTGTTAGGCTTTCTCTCCAAGGAACTTGGCTTTGATACCAATTGTTAGAATACTTTAGGGATAACTGAGAGGGGGGGGGGTGAATCAGTTATCAGTAACTTTAAATATTTTGTACTTATTAATCCATATTGATATAACTTAAATGCAGATTCAGATAACACATTAAACAACACATTAATTTGTTTATGGGGAAACCAAATGGTTAAAACCCCGGTGGGAATTAGTACCCACAAAGAACAATACTGTTTATAGTGATCCCTGTTAAAAGATCTTTCAACCCTGTTAGGAGTTGTACATTACAATGCATTAGTATAGTGACCTGGTTAAGGGTCAGACCCTATTAGGAGTCTTTTACAATAACCATATTAGGGGTGGAGGACTTATTTTCTAAGGACTCACTGTCCAAGTGGTGAAGGCTACAACCTTCTGGTTATTTGATACACATTGTATCAACAAGGTGAACTTCTATTTGTGACACTGCTTGTCTGATTAGTTCCTTTTATGCGTCAATGCTTTAACCTCTTGTAAAGAACTATAACAATCGTATCTGTATTTTGAAAGCTTCAACTTCAATATCTATATTATCAACATATGATAAATATAGCTCTGCTGCTTTAACACTCTGCTCTACTTTTCTAATCTCTAGCTTTCGCAACTCTTCTTATCACAAATGACCTTCTATAAGTACATACACCAAGTATGAGATCATGGGACATGTAGGACAACTCTTCTTAACATCCTTGTTGTCTCTACTAATCGTGCAAGCATAATTACAATCGTGTAAGTAATAACTTAATAGACGTGTCACTTCACTGAGTCAGCTTCATCAATTTAACCATAACTTTGCAATCTTCTTGAAACATGTTTGGCACATTTAGATTAATATCAAAAACTCATAACTCATCATGAATATACACATGCATATCCTAAAGATAGGTGCAACTCAATCAACATGTTACATATGTCATCCTTAAACCATTATTCCTCAAGAACTGTAACCGTCAATAACAGAATTACATATCTTAACTGAAACTTCATATCTGTGTCTGCGTGTATGAACATAGAATAGTAAACATGTCAAAAACATGTATCTATCCACGCTAGTATTCATGTCATCATATTGATAAGTACATACATAATTAATACTATGTATTATATGTTGTCATCAATCACAAACATACAATCAATCAACTGTTCAAAATCAAATCTCCAACATATTCATCTACAAACGGATTTTTATGTTGATGGCTATATGAAAGTTAATGGCATTTTTCTGGGAAGGTTGATTTTTGAGCTATAGGGGAACATTGAGAAAAGAATGTTAGAGGAGGCTAATAATTTTGTTGACACCTTTGGGAGTTTCTTCATACAGTTCATAAGATTTACTTACCTAAGGATTGGCAGGTTCAAAGAGAAACCATTCAAATTTCCAAGGTATGCCCTAGACCTGCATGTTATAGCAGAGGTTGGTCACCAATTGGCTCATGTGCATAAAAATATAAAAGAGAGAAAGGGAAGGGCTAAATCTAGTTTTCCTATTCAGCTGGGTATTTATACTTGTAAAAATTCTTCTGATGCCCTTAACTTAGAACAAGAATTGAACAAATTGAAGCTGCAAACTTTCGAGGCCAGGAGGGATTTTGATATCAGGACATTTGCTGCTTGAAATTTTTGTTTGCATTCTGAATTCCATCATGTTCCTTAGTTGAAAGACTTTTGGGATAATTGTCCAGATGATTTTGAGGTTAGAAGGATGTTGTGGTTTAAATTTACTTTGAATCAAATAGTCGAGGTGGAAATAGGCATTGATGCCACGGGAATTGAAGAGGAAAAAGATGAAGAGATACTTGATAAACACTATGTGGAGAAAATTCAGGGGCTGCCACTTCCTGGGATTGACTAGAATATGGAAGAAAGAGAGAGTATCCCCATTAAGAATCTCAGTGTAATGGAAACAACTAAAAAATGGGTTGCTAGCAAAAAGCCACCTCTCTACAGAAAATACAACACTAGAGGATCAGTTCTCAATGCTCGTGTTGAAAAGTCTATCCTAATTTCCAATGAAGATGTTTCTATTGTAGGTAAATCTAAATCTATAAATAAAAAAGTTGCTAGACCTAAGGTCAAGAAACAGAAGTCTCCTCATCTAGTTTCATCTCCAAGAACTTCCAGAAGTAGGGATATCAAGAAAGAGGTTGAGGCAATCGAAGAAAAGGAGGTGATTGTCCTAGAAGGAATGGATATTTTGGTGGGAGATGTAAACTCAAAGTACTCTATTTCAGAAGAATTTGTTCCAGGAAAGGATGATCAGAAGGAAGTGAAAGATTCTACAAGGTTGTCACCTGCCACCCCAACCCAGGAAATGACAGACTCTCAACAGATGCAGGATCCGACTTTAAAATGGCTAGAGACATCTATCAGCAGGAAAAGAAATGTCCTGCCAATAATGTTACCAATTGAAGATATGGTGAGTAAATGTTTGGGTTCTTCAGTGAAACCAAAAAGGATCAAACTAGAACCCATAGTGGACATTGATGAAATATAGGGCACTAGTTTGCTAAGTGTGCAATTCCTAGGAATGATAAAGAGCTTTCTGAAGCTACTGTGAAGGATTTCACAATTGAAAAAATAGATCTTGGGTATGAAACTAGAGTAGCTGATGTCAAGCATCTGGAAAAGTCAACAAAGAAAGATCATTCATAGGTCTTTTAAAAATGAGGACAAACATGAGATGAAAGCAACAATCAAGAGGATGGCTGAATTCATTAAAGAAGTTTGAGATCCTAGCCCTCTCCCTTTGACCATAGCTTCATAGTCATTTGACCCACCATCACCAGATGTGAGGAAAACCCTAGACCAGATTCAAAAGAATAAGCTAATTGCAGACGCATACATCAAGTGAATCAAGGCCATGATGCAGAAAGGGAGTAAGTATATCAATCATTTGGTTAAGACTCATGAGGTAGTCAATTCAATTGTGAATGAAATTCTGGTAGAGTTGTCAGAATGGGAAAAAGAGAAAAAGAAGTGGTTGAAGATAATGAATCAACTTTATGAAATAGAGAAGTATGGGGTGAATAAATTCCTAACTGAGAAGTTAGTGCCAGGTTTGGACGAAGACACTCTATATGTATGCATCAAAAGCATTGAGTGGAGAAACTCCATTATCAAATCTGGTCATGATAGGACCACCTATCTATTAAGTGAATCAAAGGGATTAATGGATACTATGCAAAAGGATTTAAAGTGTCTGAACATTTGCCTCATTAAAGAAGATGGTCAAGTTGTTAAGGGAATAGAAGAATTGATGCTAGAATTTGAATGTGAGGTTACTGCCATAAGAGACACTAAAGATGTCACTCCAGATGATTTCACAGCCCTTGCTAACATGGAATCTATGCTGGTAGTATGCATAGATCATCTTGAGGTGCATATGCAGAAAATTGCCCAGGTCCGTAAAGACAAGAAGTTCCTGAAGCAGAGGGTAATTCACAATGCCTTACCACAACAAGCCATGATCATCAATATTGCATAGGCACACAAGGAATGGAGGAGCTCTTGCATTATAAACACTTCTCAGGATAAATCCAAGGGATCTAGCTCAACCACCACCCCATGATCCTACTTCACAGATCACGAAGTAGTGGTAGTTTATATTAGTTATGCTTTCTTTAAGTTTGGGCGGTTTCATAAAATAGTTATACTGAATCTCGTAGATAGTATCTTGGGATGTCAATTTTTATTCTCTATGACTGGAGGCTATTTATATAGCTAGGTTAATTTGTATAGGATGATAGTAATTTTGGTTATGTAAGGCAAGACTTGATAGTTTTTAGGATTTTTCACTTAGTTTATTTTTCAAAGAAGAAAATTGAAAGTATGTTTTGATATGAATGGATCAAAAACTTATGATATATATAAATCTATTGGTTTATGATAGAATATTGATCTCTGTTGGGATATTTCCTAAATATATCTGGAATTTATTTTCAAGTGGAATTTTTTGTAGCTTAAGTTAGAATAATTGTATTTTCAGTGGATTATTTCCATTTCACAAGTCTGTGAGCTTCATTTGTTATTTGAAAATCTATCTTTCTTTCCATTTTCATTGCATGTTGATGTATGGAAATGCTGCAAAAACCTTATTCACTTTCTAGTTAAAAGTGATTGGTTGCGAAAGCTATATGTGATTTCTAAAATTCATTGAAGATCAGATAGGGAGTTGTACCTTAATTTAGAGAATTATAAAGCTAAGCATTATAATTCAACTATTATTTTGAGATAATGTCTTTACCTGGGTCTAGAGTGAATAATTTATAATTTATAAGAAAAGACAAATCTGTATGCTAATAGTTTATAAAGTCAAATTCATTTCTGACTATCTCTTTTAGAAATTTGAATTGATGATTCAACACCACACACTTTGTCTTTTCCCTAAACATGTCCTTAATGAACACCTCAGGGTTGACACACCTAGATACTAATGTGGTTAGATTGTAGGGTTTCAAAAAATCCTACAGGTGTTTCCATCCTCCCTTGGTGATGGTAAACTGACGAGCAACAATGATTACAAGAAAGATTGTTCCTTTTCCTCTTCCAATTAGGGCATCTTCCTGCAAACCCTTGATCTTTCTTGTACTATATTGAGCTCTTGGTCATATTCCTTTGGCGTCAAGAATTTTGATAATGCTACAGGAATCCTAGGTTCCTCTTTCAACAAAAATGCCCTAAGTCTGGCAGCAAAATACCTATCAAAATTGATGTAGTTGGCCTCTTTATTGTCCCTAGTCATGTCTGCATTCCACAATTGTACAAGCATGATTTCATTATCCTTAGATCTTGTTAGCTCCATCTCCTTCTCAAACTAATCAGCCCCCTTATACAGAAACACATACATCAACAACGAGTACCATGCAAAAGGTCAAGACACCTTTGTGTTGTGGACACCTATCAACCGTTCATGAATTAGGTCTATAATATATAGGGATGCAAAATCTTGACCATCATTAGCATATAATGGATAGGCATCTCAACTTTCTCATCATCTTCATAGACTTTAAAAAGAGCCCTATAACCTAATTTGGCCTTCAAAGTGAAATAATCAAGTTTGAATGGTTCTTTAGTATTAGGCCCTATTAGAACCAAATCTCCAAGTGTGCCAAAATATTGTTTGAGGGGCCCTTCTCTGAAGTATTTCCTCTGGGGTTGGTAAAATTATTTTAATTGATTAAAATCAATCTTATCCATAGAAGTGTTTGGATCATTCAAACTGAATACCTCCCTAATCTCGTGTATAGTCACTTTTATCAGTACTTGCCCATTTTTGTCCCTGACTACTTTGGATATGCTGTCATAGTTCCTAGATATACGTGTGAGCATGTCCATTGTCCATATCCATAAAAATTCTAGGCACTACCAACTTGCCTATGTCAAACTGCCACACATTATTGTGTGGGGAATTAGCATTCCTTTGACCAAAAAGCACCTTAAACAAGGCCAAACCAGTCATACCTATTTTGGCATCCCTAACAGACTGACTCAAATCATATAACCCTTCAGTAATTTTTAAGTGTGGATCCTTGGGGCCTAATTATTTTGTATTAGAGGCATCATTAGTCAACATGTTTAATTATTGCACCAAATCATCGCAAACATTTCTATCCTTATAATTAACTTTCTCTGAGAATTCTCTTCTAGGTGGCATTGTGAATTTAAATTTTAACAATCCAATAATGAATAATAAAACCTTTCTCTTTCTACACACCCTACTAATCCCCTTATATTTCTTACAACCTAGAAGTATCGGTACCATAAAATTACTAGTACTGCAAGAAGTTTTAAAATCTGGCCGCAATCACTGCAATCTCACTTCGCTCTGTAATTGATGTCAATTATGCAAAATGTCTCGAGTGATCAACAAGATAGCAATCCCATCATCTTAAAAATTAAATTTTAATTGGGAAGAAATCACACATTCACCATTACTCCTCTGAGTTCAATGCTTGGCATCCAACTGTCGAAACTTGCTATTTATGTACTTTAAAATAGAGTCATCAATTCTACAAGCTTTTCCCCATATCAGATGGTCTACAAAAAATCCTCCTCAGTGTTCATCTCCCCGGACACATGGCAGCATGTCTCTTTCCCTTGATAGTTAACTTTCAATCACTTTTGATCTAAGGCTTTGTGCTAGCTGTTCGATCCTTCTTAACCTGTCTGATCTCTACTTAACTCTATGTTACTGTGAGGGCCCCATCAACTTGAACATGCATCATCACGGTGCTTTCCCTTGATGAGTAAAGATCAAGTACTTTATACTTAAGGCTTAGCACCGACCATTGGATCTTCTCAATCTATAGTGACTTTAATCGCCTTTCCAACCCGCAACCTTGATCTTGCAGGGACACATGGTAGCATGGCACAATGCCTCATTGATTAAAACAACATCACCTTTGATCTAAGGCTTTTCTCCAGCCCTTAGATCTTTATCAACTTAACTGATCTTAAGTTATCCATTCTATGGCCCACATATTTTTTCTCCTGGGACATGTGGTGAGGTGTCACGATGCCTTGATCATTAAACTCATCACTTCTTTCATTAGAGGCTTTTCATCAACCGTCAGATATTCTTGAAGATGCCATGTATTTACTAAAAACTTTAATCATCTGCTAGACCACTAGACTCCACATGGAAGCATGGCACAATCCCTTGATGACTATTGTGTGAGAATCTTGACCATAAGCCTTTGCACCAACCATTGGATCAAATCTGACATGCTTTCAATTTAATTTGATTTTCTTGTTCACATCTGGGCCCATTGAGGACACGCGTCATCACAGTGCAATCCCTTGATAAGTAAATCACCAACATCTTTGATCTAAGGCTTTGCGCCAGTCATTAGATTCGATCTCACTTTTCCCCCATTTAGCTTTACCTTTATGATGACACTCTTGCCCACCTAGGACATGCGTCACAATGACACTTTCCCTCAATGTTATCCTTCGTTCATATTTTATTATCAGGCAAAGTGTGGGCCCTCAGATCAACTTTGATCTATGGTGAGTAACAATTTACATTTCAATCTATGACTTGATCTGCCAGAGACACATGGCTGCATGGTGAGTTCCCTTGATAGTTATAGATCAATCATTTTCATCATGAGGGATAGCGATAACCGTTAAATCAAACAAGACTTGCATGATACATGACAAAAGGATAAAATAGGCTTACGGGTTTTCAAACTTTAGAAAAATTAATGCCTAGCACTTAGGAAAGAAATAAAGGTGATCCCATTGGACTTAGCCACATGGTTAATTCAATCACTTAAGTGATTGAATAAATTAACGTAGAAATAGAACCCACCAAGAATGTTTAGGGTATTTTTTCAAATTCAAATTAACACGACCCTAGACTTAGAGTTTTCATCATTTTACGACCAAGATGCAACATTTTACTAGATAATTAGCATCTTTTAGGACAAGATTTGACATTTTTTACAAAATGACCAATTGCGAACAAAATTTTCAAGGTAAGGCCTCAAAACACAAAATATCACCAACACTTTCCTCAGTTTCCAGGGTGAATTCCTTTTGAGGAAATGACCAGGCCCTATGTCCCTTCTCACCACACTGAAAACAAGTACTGCTGAAATCACTTCTTCCTCTTCTTCCATACAAGAAATTGGCAGGAAGCTTCATAAAATCATGATATTAGTAATAATATCTCTTCACCACCTTGTGTTTTTGGTAGTATAATTATACCTTCTTTTTATTTTGTTTTCATATTTATTTTTCTTCCTTTTAGCTTAGTCTTTTCTTTGTTGTTTTATTTCACTATATTTTTTATCCACCGCCTAAGTACTATGTCCGTAGGGGATAAATGTGTGATGCACTAATGTCTCATACCCATGTTATCATCCTTGACTCACCTATGTGTTCGAAGTAGTGATTTTACATTTTTTGGTATTTTTTCCTCAGAGCGAGCTCTTTTAAATCAAATTGAGCATAATTCATTGATAGGTTCCAATTATTAGCAATTATATTGTCCCTTTGAGTAGGGGGATAGTTAGGGAGATTCCAATTGGTAATTTGTAATCTTTTTATCAATAGTTTGCACATAGTTCTAAAGACACCTACTAAATTTTTTGTCTCCCTAAATATTCAATTGTTCCTTTCTTTCCATAAAATCTAGTTGACATAAGGGGGTATTTGAGGTCATAGTTGTCTCACCAAGGGGTCATGAGTAGGGCTTCTCCATTCAAGTATAAATTGTTAGATGTCACTGTTAAAGACCCATGGTAGATCATTTTTTCTATCACAATTTGTTAGATTTGTCTAGCGAATTGACAACATAAAAACAAGTGATACATAGATTCTTCCTGCTACTTTTAGATAATGCATTTGTTGGGGAGTTGGAAACCTTTTTTGCTGATGTTGTTTTAAGTTGGGATTTTTTAATTAAATATTTTCCTCCAAATAAGTTAACCTTTTTCAATTAAGTCTGGGTTCCAAACTTTTCTCTAGCAATTTGGGGCATCATACAATGAAAATATTTTTTAAGTTGATTTAAGAGAGAACTTACCATTTTGGTCTTTCTGTTAGGCCCAACAGGAGGAAAGAACAATTGAGAGGGGGGTGAATGAGTTGTACACACCTAATAATAATTTAATTTTACTTTAGCCACTTAGATATGAAAGATAAATAATAATACAAGATCCACAATAAAGCATAGAACACCAAGATTTGTTCTCAAGGAAACTCGGTTAAGAGAAAACCTTAGTGGGAATCAAACCCACAAGATGGATTTGTACTCTGCTAAAAGTACTACCTGGTTAAGAGAAAAATAGAGAAAAAAGGATGCAGTAGAAACCATACGCTGATAGACTAATATGTAGGCTCACTGCTGAGAGCTTACTTCCCATAATACAATCATAGATCTAGCCCTTAGTCGGGTTCACCAAGCTATCTTCAACTACAACAGGGCGGACCTACAGTCCATTACAACGAAACTTAGAAATAACATCTCAAATGCCAATAGAGTTCTAGTGAAGTACAAACTATGCCTTAAATGGAAAAATAAAAATATCAGCAACTCTCCTTATATTCACACATCTCTCTCTCACACATCACAAATATAAACTATGTCATGCCCAAAAGTTGGGCAAAAACATACCAACAATTTTTTTTTAAAAACATGCTAGATTTACTAAACTATGTCAAAGATTACATGTGTACGCAAAATGATGAAAAGGAAATTGATTAAGTAGAAAGGTTTAAGAGTTCAAAAATTGTTAATGTATAAGTTCTGTTGATGATTAGTGACCAACACTTAGTCATTCACTTAGGCAGTTTTAGTTGGCTATCACTATGGCTAAGCTAAAACTATGCAAGGCTGACCAACATTGCCGAGCAGTTTTTAGTTTACCTACTTACATTGCTGAGCCGAGAAGGATATAAAGATGTTAAGTGCCAAGCGAAAGAGAAGTCAAGTGCCGAGAAGAACAATTTTTGTATACATGTCTGGAATGATTCAAACTTTGAGGATAAGTGATCTAGCTGACTTGTATAAGCTTTTTGGGCTGACTTATGTATGCATTTAATATTCTTCTACGGAGTTAGTTATGCATTTAATTTTTTTATCCTATGCATGAATATTAATTGTAATACCATCAAGGTATGGGTATTAGATCTTGATCGTTGATCTAGATCTTTCTATCAGACTTAAACAGATATATTAGATTGCTTTGAAACCCTATTTTTATGTATGTGTGTGTAAGAAGAGAAGACGAAGTGTGGTGACTGCATTTTCAAGTGAAATGCACAAAGGGTTATTTTGTTAAGAAGCAGAGATCAAGCAGAGTGACAACACAGTGAACAACAGAGTAAAGTTATATTAGATCATGAGATCATAGAAGGTACTGGAAAGAGGAGATCTATCATCAGCATCAGAGTGCATAATGAAGGATCAATACTTGAGACATTCTAATCATTGTATCAGGTGAAAATCTCTTAACAGAGTGGTTCTAG
>MU217065.1:718759-790259 GCA_018584345.1 Thuja plicata | reverse complement strand
AGACCTTTAATAGGGTAGATTACATTTTGTAATCAACATTTGTAGCCTTAACAGGCACACTTTATTACTGCAGTAGTGGAGAATTTTGTGGGTGTCATCCCCACCCCAGTTTTACCTATTTGGGTTTTTGGGTCACCAAGTTATTGTGTTATGTGGTATTTATTTCATTGTGTGGATGCTATCTGAGATTACATTAGATTCATATATGTATGAATGTGGATTAGTTTGTTTTAAGTGTTTAAAGTTGAAGATCTGATTCACCCCCACTCTCAGTATCTTGCTTTCCCATTATTGTATTTCCAACAATTGGTATCAGAGCTAGAGTTCTCTAAAAAGGTCATAATCAGCTTGAGAATATAGATCTTAAGATGGAGATCTACAAGATGGGTAAAGTCATTGAGAATCAAAAGATTGATTTTCAACTAGCACTACAACAGCTTGAGACTACAAGATAAGAATTAAAGAAGTCCTTGACTGTAAGGAAAGATTTGGCCAAACTAATTAATGAGCTACTTTGAACAAATGGTGGAAGCATCAAGAAGACCTAAAGATTCTTCTGGATTAGGTCACACTAAACAAAATACAACCACTAAAGATGGAGAATCATCTAAGATAGGTGAAAGAAGGTATGCAAAGCCAAGAAACAACAAACCTGTTTTCCACCAATATGGGAAACCAGGTCATACAACAAACATTTGCAGAAGCAAGAATGGTAAGTCCAATCTGAAAACTAACTTTAATGGTTATTGCTTTAACTATAATAAGTTTGGACATCAAGCATGTGAATGTCAGACAAAGGCAATAAAAGCACCTAGACTCAATGGTAATTGCTATAACTATCACAAATATGGTCATAGAGCACAAGATTGCAGATCTAAAGGTAAATAACAGTGGACATCAAAGGTACAAGAGAAATCACCAAGAAAAGACAATACTCACAATTGGGATTACAATACATGGCATAGTTTGCATTACTGTGGTGAGTATGGACATGTTCCAGAAAATTGCATAAGGACACATTTCAGAGGAAATTCTAAAATTTGGATGAATGGAAGCCTAGTTTGTCATAGTTGTCTAAAAATTGGTCATACAAGGAAATATTGCAAGACTAAGATACCTACTCCTACTGTTGAGAAAATAAGGGAACAAATGAACAAGACATGGGTTAAGAAGTTTGAACCATGCAGCAATGAAGCTTGTGAAGGTGAGGTCACCCAATCTAATGGATTAGGTGATCACATCATCTCCAACTAAGAAAAAGAGGTATGTAAGGAACTATATCTAAAACTCTTATCTTACATTAGTTCCTAACATGAAATGTACAAAAGTCCATATTTGCATATGTTAAGATGCACTAGGACATATTTTGAAGACAAATTCCAAGATGAGTCAATTGCACTATAGGTGCCAAGCACCAATCATGGACACTAAGGCCGAGTTCTTTAGTGAGTGCCGAGTTTTGTTGGTCGAGTAAGTTTTATGATGGCTGAGTTTAGTAAGCTGAGTGGGATGCAAGTTGTGTTAAAGCTGAGAACAACTAGCTTGCACTAACTCAATTGGTAGAACATTCATTTCTTACCTACCTTGACCTTTTCGAAGTCTATAAAGGATGAATAGTTGACACTTCATTTTTACCTTGCAATTTTTACTGTTTACGGAGTGATTGAAGTAATTTGCAAAATTGATCTTAACAAAGTTAGCATCGAAGATTTCATCACCGTGCCATTGGCAATCCTAAGGTGAACAATGCAAAGTGTTACTTGCTAAGGTACTCTATTTTTCATCTTTTGAACCCTAATTTCAAGATTATGGCTGCAAGTTCTTCCACACCAACTAAGAGTGTGGAGGGAGAAAAATAGCAAATTCAGTTAATACGGAGTGATGAATGTGAACCTCTCAACTTTCAAGCTGTTCCTGAAAGTGTGATTCAGAGTGATTTAATGAGAGCCCTCTCATCCATTCCACCCAAGGTACTTATGATCTATGATCTTTAATCATGTTATATGGTTAATATTGGTGAAGTAGGTGATAGTGAATTGAGGAAATCCTACAGCAAATTATGTGTCAATGGAGTTCTGAAGGAAGGATTCAAACATCTAGCCAACAAAGGGTTAACTCATGCCCTAGATTTCCCACAAGGTTTCAAAGATGAATGGATTAAGGTTATCCTTAGCTGAGTTCATGACATGTGTATGTGGTTGGATAATGGACCAGTCAAGATCACCAAAAGGATGATTCATCGAGTGACTGGATATCCTTTAGTAAATGGAAAATGAACAATGAGGGATAAAAACAAAGAAGAGATTACATTGAACTCTGGAGCCATATGGAACAACAGAGGTATGACTATCTCTACAATTACAGACCTAGAACTTGATTTTGGAGTAAGATTAATAGCACATAAGTTTGATTGGATAGTGTTCCTTGTACAGTCGTTGATTAGGCATGGAAAATTGTGAAGAAAAATCATAAATATGATCTTCCTGAGCTAGAGAAGACATAATAAGCTGAGAACCTAGCATCAATCAGAAAGGCTAAGAGCTCATCATGTAATTTTTGTTCCTTACTAGTCTATATATTTTTCTACGTTCAGTATACATCTCCTACATTGGGAAATATTGTTTGGAAAAATGATAGAACCATTACAGTTCAGATTAGGTAATGTATTGAGAAATTAGGAAGTAATTTCAATAGCATTATGGGGAGCTATTTTGTATAATTCAAGAAGAGAATGAGATTAAGAAATATAATTTCTAAGTCACTAGTGGAGAAGCACTATGAAGAAATCTATTTTCTAGTTGATACAGATAACACTTATATCCAGGCTGTGACTCCTAGGATAACATGCTTAGAACCATTTCCTTATGAAATCAACATTGATGAAGCATCAGCTACCATCATTGCACTCCTAGATGAGGAAATTGATACTACAGCAGAGAGATTTGGAAATTTTGATGAAGCCAAAGCTAAAATTTCTAGAAGCTTGAATGAGGGAACTATGGAGAGGAAAAGAAAGAAGATTGTTAAAAATCTAAAGAAAATGGTTGGTTTAGGTAGTGACGAAGAACCTGAGGATGCATATTTAGGCCTAACCACTGGAGAAGGTGAGGATATATCTATAGAAGAGGAAGTGAGTGCATCATAAGAGGTCACTAAGAAAGCTAAGGGTAAAAGACCACCAATTGTCATAGTAACCAAGAAAAGAAAAGATAACACTAAGGTTACACCTCTTGTAGCTAATCATCTGAGGACTAGAGCATCTACTGTTGCTTCTGTAGAAGAAGTACAAACAAAAGTATATGGTAAGAGGAAAGTTGTAGAAAGTAGTTCTGGAAAGGAAGCTAAGGTTGTTCCCAAGGTTGAGTTGAGTAAGCCAGCAAAGAGACCAAGAAGGAGACTAAATTTGGGAACAGATAGTGATGAGGAGAAGATAGAAACTGATGAACCCAACAACATATGTATAGCACAATTCAAGATACCAGCCAGTATTGATGAGGTATGTGACACTTTGAGGAATTCAGCAAGGTTAGCAACTTTTAAGTTCATTAAGTATGAGAAATTGAATAATGTGGATAGGAACAAAGTTCAGGAAGCACTCTTTGATATGATGATTAATT
The DNA here is from genome assembly GCA_018584345.1 of Thuja plicata. Lineage (NCBI taxonomy): Eukaryota > Viridiplantae > Streptophyta > Pinopsida > Cupressales > Cupressaceae > Thuja > Thuja plicata. Next base: position 786,642 of record MU217065.1, on the reverse strand, counting down.
TCAAGTTAACTCCTACAGAGATAGGAAATCATGTGCCAAATGAACTATATGATTTTATATCAAGCAAATGGGAATTCACACTTACCACAGAGAGACAGATCAGGGAAGGAACTCTAGCCAAGGTAATACCTGAGTTAACCTCAAAACAAAGAGCCAAATTCATTGAGGATTACAAGAGTAGGTTTGTTCCTAAACTTTGAGGCTATGTTGTTCTAAAAAATGATATTGAAGGTGTAGTACATCAGAGCACAAGGATCTGGAAGGAAATCTTTGGAATGGTCTTTCCAAAAGATAAGAAATCTGGTGAAGGGACATCCGAGCAAAAGACAAAAGAAGTTGAAGTAAAGACTACCCCTGAGCCATAGATAACTCAAGGTCAAATTTCCATACAACAAGACAAAACCAAAGATACATTAGACTCAACTAATTCTATTGATTTGAATGAAGACAGTCCTATGGATTTTATAGTTGATGATCTAAGCAATATAAATTCTAAGGAACAAGATATGCCAAGTGGAACTTACAATGATTTGCCTATTAAGGCAACTGGTACTGAAGAAGATAAGACCATAGCATCTGATGAGATAATTGAAGTTGTCAATGATTAGAAAGGTGAAGAGAAATATAAAACAAATACACAAGAGGCAACTTCATAGAATCCACCTATTTTAGAGGTTGTGAAAACACTTTTAGATAGTGGAGTAATGATAACATATACTATTGATAAGCCTAAAGAAGAAGAGGCAACGCAAGTGCTGGTTGATCTACCACAATCTGCATCATCTACTCCCACTGGTCCTAAAACTAGGAGTATGCCAAACCCCCAGACAATATTGATAGAATTAAAAGAGGCAATGGACACTGACACTATCAAAGGGAAAGATATTATGCTGCTGAGCATAAGTTCTCTAGAGTTGAAGAAAAATAAAATTCTAAAGAAGTCTCAAATTCTAGATGTAACATTAGATGAAGTCATTGTGATTCCACAATGGGATCCCAATGAGTTATCTTTTGAACAAATAGGGACTCTTCAATAATTACTTAAGAGGAAGAAGAGACAAGAAGAGATGAAGATAGAATAAAAGCAAAAGTAGGTGTTGCATGACATCAAAGACATATTTGCAAAGGCTTTTGACTTAGAGGATGACATGCCTCAAGATTCAATTATTGATCAGATGGGAAACATTGTACAGAAGGTAACTAATGAGGACATAGACAACAATGAAAAGCTTCTACAATGGTCTAGGAGAAGATTTGAGAGCAAATTTCTAGAGAAAATCTCAGAAGAGATTGCCACAAAATAGGTTGAACTTTCTATTCTTGAAGAAACTTTAGAGAAAGTTATAGCCAATGTTTATTCTTTGTGCAAAAAATTATGTGATGTTGAATTTTTCACAAAGGATAATCTACAACTTGTTGAGAAGCTACAGTTAGATTTAAGATCAACTGGCACTACTTTGGGTAAAGATACTACCTCTATTTCTTTACATCTTACTAAGTTGATAAATGCACAATGAAGAATAGCTGAGCTTATGGCTGAAGGTGGTTGAATAAGAGCCAAATTGATAACTATTCAGACAATCTTGTTGCCTCACTTGGAGGTAATATAGAAGGAACTTTCAATTGCAAAGGAGTTATCACAGAGCAGTGCAAATCTATCAACTATAGAAAGTCTAGTGAGTCTAGCTATCGAGCTAGAAATAAAATTGGAAGTTATGAAGATTGCTAAGGAAAGCTGGGATACTACATTTGAATCCACCCTGCAGCTTCATAAACAATTTTTGGATAAGTAAAACTTAACCCCACTAGCAATCAATGAAAAAAATAAGGGGGAAATTAGTAAGGAAGATGGAAAGGATACAAAATGATAAATCAGTATAGAATAGGTACACTTGTATATAAATTTTTTTAAGGCATGTAAAATTTTTATGGATTATTTCCAAGTATATTCCTAGGGGGAGTACTTAGTGTACTTAGGCAATATTTTGATGAAATGAACAGAAGTAATGATAAGTTTTTTTGCCACTAATATCAAAGGGGGAGATTGTTAATCTCTAAGTTCTGTTGATGATTAGTGACCAACACTTCGTCATTCATTTAGGCAGTTTTAGTTGGCTATCACTGTGGCCAAGCTAAAAATATGCAAGGTTGACCAGTTTTCAGTTTGCCTAGTTACATTGCCGAGCCGAGAAGGATATAGAGATGTTAAGTGTTGAGCGATAGAGAATTCAAGTGCCGAGAAAAATAGTTTTGTATACATGTCTGTAATGATTCAAAATTTGAGGATAAGTGATCTGGCCGACTTGTATAAGCTTTTTGGGCTGACTTATGTATGCATTTAATATTCTTCTATGAAGTTAGTTATGCATTTAATTGTTTTATCCTATGCATGAACATTAATTGTAATACCATCAAGGTATGGGTATTAGATCTTGATCGTTGATCTAGATCTTGCTATCAGACTTAAATGGATATATTAGATTTCTTTGAAACCCTATTTTTATGTATGCATGTGTAAGAAGAGAAGATGAAGTGTGGTGACTGCATTTTCAAGTGAAATGCATAGAGGGTTATTCTTTTAAGAAGAAAAGATCAAGCAGAGTGACAACATAATGAACATCAGAATAAAGTTATATCAAATTATAAGATCATAGAAGGTACTGGAAAGAGGAGATTCGTCATCAACATCAGAGTGCATAAAAAAGGATCAATACTTGAGACATTCTAATCATTGTATCAGGTGAAAATCTCTTAACAAAGTGGTTCTAGCAGACCTTTCTTTATCTTCTAACAGAGTGCTTACTTTATTGTAAGTTGAAATCCTTTAACAGGGTAGATTGTAATGATCTTTAGCTCTTAACTGGGTAGACCTTTAACAGGGTAGATTACATTTTGTAATCAACATTTTTAGCCTTAACAGGTACACTTTATTACTACAGTAGTGGATAATTTTGTGGGTGTCATCCCCACCCCAGTTTTACCTATTTGGGTTTCTGGGTCACCAAGTTATTGTGTTATGTGGTATTTATTTCATTATGTGGATGCTATCTGAGATTACATTGGATTCATATATGTATGAATGTGGATTAGTTTGTTTTAAGTGTTTAAATTTGAAGATCTGATTCACCCCCCCTCTCAGTATCTTGCTTTCCCATTATTGTATTTCCAACACAAGGTTTAAGAGTAAGAGTTCAAAAATAACACAAGGGTTGACCAAGCTTGACTAATAGTCAAACTATGTAGAATATCTTTGAGAACTATCATATAGGGATGCCTAAGTTGCAAGTTTTGATCAGCACACAAATTGAGATGTTGACTAAAGTCAACTAGAGTTGACCAAAAAGTCAACTATGCACTGATATACGTGAAACTAGGATATAAGGGTTTTTTATGCTATGAGGAAGGCCTGAGCACACAAATTAAGGTAGTTCACTAAAAGTCAACCATAGTTAACAAAAAAGTCAACTGTGCACTAATAAGTGCAAAACTGGGATACGAAGTGCATTATGCTGCAAGGAATGCTCGTGCATGAAAATTGAAGTGATCTAACCTAGGTTTGACCACAAGCTGACCAAATGTCAATCGTGCTAGGAAAAGTCAACGATACCATAAAGACAATTTAATTACATCAAGCCTTACTTAAATATTCAATAAATTCTATTATGAAAAAAGAAATAAAGTCCTATAAAATTTGCATATAATAACCCCTCCTTAATTTAATTTAAACTTTAATCCAAGTCTACTAAAACTAATAACATTCTTTGTTTTAAATATCCTTCTAGAAATTACTAAGTTGAAAAGTCCACCTTGGCAACTATACATCATAATGCATAAGATTAGAGGTCCATCTTAAAAACCAATTTAAAAAAAAATCAAATCTTACTAAGATCTTATAAATAGTCCCGTAGGTCTCTAATAATTTGATATATTCTAAATGATTATTTCTGCTAATAATATTATATTATTTTTTTATGGATATAGTATTTTAATCTCTTTTTAACCTATATTATTATTATTATTCTTTTACTGTTTCTTTTTATGTGGGCTAACCCTATGTTTTTTGCTAAGGTGTTTCAAGCCACAAGTGGACAGCGATGAACATGTATTTGGTGATGGAGGATGCAAGGCAAAGGCGAGAGAGGGGGCAGGGTGGCCGTAGAGTGACACCACCGCAGGGGTGAAGATAATGGTGGGGGTCATGGGGCGGTGTGATTCATGCCCACCCCACTATATAACCACAGTGGGTGGTGCAGTAGTGGCCGTCGCCCTTCACTATGTTCACATAGTGGCTTGGAGACCCACGCAATGACGACACTGCGGGGTTAGGGTAGGGCTTCGACCCTCTCTACTCAAAATGATTTTAAAAATAAATAAATTTAATCTTTGTTTCGAAACGATGTTTTTCCTTTCCTTTAAAACTTTTCTCTTTTTATTATAATTTAATTTAGACATTGAAAATTAGGCATAAACATTAAGAAGATATAATACTAATTTAATTTTTTTATGATTGGTGTAAGAAAAAATATTTACTCTGCTCCAAAATAGAGGGCTTAAAAGCAAATTTTTTTGATTTTCTAAATACACATTTAGCCTCCAGCCAATTAGGCCTAGACATTGTAGGAAATGCAATTTTGATATAGCATTTTATTTTTTGGCAATAAATTTACAAAATCTCTAAGTATAGAAATTTCTTTAAGTATAAAAATGATTCTTAAAAAACATACATAGATTTTAACAAATTAAATTTCCACATTAAGCTACATATAAATTAAGACATGCACTGGACTAAAAATTATGATTACATAGTCATTAAATCCCCTAATTTACAATATAAGAACAATAAATCTTCAAATAATATTGGATTACATAAATATATAAATGTCCATTTACAACCTTTGATATAATGATATTATAAAACAACTAAGGTTACAATGAAGCCCTGATTTCAATCTTGAAAAATAAATGCTTGTAAGCTCCTACATCCAGCTGAGAAACATGTCAAAATGAGGTTGACCATGGAGGCTCACCTCCCAACCTAGACCTTTTCAAGGTCACTCCCAAGCTAGGGGATCTAGAACAAAATGAGAAACACTCAAGAAATCACAATCTCATAGAAAGCATAGGTATTAAAAAAACATCAGAAAAACTTCCCATACATGACAATACAGTGAGATGATCTCCAAGAGGCCTTCTTAAAAACAAGGGTGGTGGTATATATTCATAAGAAGAGAATCCTAAGTATACTATAAAACCTCAAGCCACACATGAACTTGGAATGACCATCTACACAAGATGCAGTCATAAATTAGAAAACCTCCTTTGGCCCCCCGGGTGCCCTTAGGCCATACTTGGCATCATGGGTATTAAGAAACCCATGTCATTTCCTACCACCTCCTTCAAGGTTACTCTTCCCTCCCAAGGGTGAGTGTGCCTTGAAGAATTCCATTAAAAAAAGTACAAAACAAACACAAAAAACTAAAACTTCAAAAACTCAGAACTTTGAAGAACATAAAATTCACATAGGACTCCATTAATAGAGATCCAAGCTATGAACATACAAAATGTATAAAAACTAATATAAGATAAACCAACCTTACTCCAAGCTAAAGGCAAGATTGAAAAATTTGAGGTGAGCTATCCTTCCAAGTCTTCTTCCAAAACTCCTTCAATCTGAAAATGTCTCTACAGGTAGAGAGTGGGTGAACAACCCAAGCTCTCCCTAAAACCTTCCTTATAAAGCCAAACCTCCTATCCATCCATTTCTTCCCACTTGCCTTGCTTCTCCATGAATGGAGTTAAATGCAACATGGGAATAAAAGAGAGGTTAACCAAAATCACACAACTCTTCAAATTCGCTCAAGTTGAAAAAGGAGACTTTAGGGGAGTCATAATTGAGTTTTAAGACTCTTAATGGGTTTAAAATAATCCCTAACCCCTAGGGTTCCAAGTTGGGTAGCTAAAATTGACCCCAGATACCTTCTGGGAGCCTAAAAGACCCTCCTAAATTACACTTAAAGTTTACCCACGAATTTCTAAGTCAAGTTGACCATCTAGAATCTTCCTAACCTTGGATAGGCTTGGGTAATACAGTAAGGTAACCCCTAGTTAGCCCTACACCTATCCTTGTCACACTAACTAGCCATGCCAACACTTAATTACAACAATTGCCAAAATTGGTACAATTTTAATAAACAAATGACATGGCTTATTCACATTTACAAAAACTAAGTTAAATACACACATACAAATCACATTCACGAATAAATAAATTACACAATGAGGTCCATGTTTCTTTGTATAAAAAGGACCTTGGAATTCATGGAATATAACATAGGTTCCAACTCTGGGTCCCCGATTTAGATCCATGGTCAACTATCCTTGCACACTCATTGCACACATCAGTAGGTCCAAAATAATATGATATGAAAACATAATACATCATTATTAATTTATTGCATATAAACTATATTTAGATTTGAGTTTAAATAAACATATCATCAGTTTCGTAAATCAATTTCAATCACAATTTCATCCACACAATTATTCCCATATATGGCATCATCATAAACTGAAACTAAATCAAAACATATAGTATCTCAAGTGTACCCTGATTACATAATCAGGTACTAAATATATAACACAGGATTCAACTGATCCTCAAATATATCTAAGCATTTAATCACTGAAAGCATAGAAAAATAAAGCAGCAAAACTATGATGGTCTAAGGTAGGTCTCACATCCACCCCCTCTAGGTATGAACTTCCTCCCAGAGTTTATCTAAGAGGTGAGGGTACTGTGATCTCATCTGTGTTGTGTCCTCCCAAGAGGCTATAACCTCATCATCGAATTCCCACTGGACCCTAACGTGGTCCAAACCTCAGCCTCAAAGACCCAATGTCCACCAAGCCAATATACAGATTGGCTCAAAATCTAGTTGTCCATCTGAATCCATGTGCAAGGCATCCCAATCTATCACATGAGACTCGTCATATATATACTTCCGCAAGACTGAAACATGAAACACATCATGGATGTGTGACATGATAGGTGGCAATGCTAAATGGTAAGCAACTGGTCCTATCATCTCAAGGATCTCAAAAGGTCCAACAAATCAAGGTGTAATCTTATATCCCTTTCCAAAATAGATTGGAATCTTATGTGGCCGTACTCTCAAGAAGACCCCGTCTCCAACTAAATAGGCTCAATCAATCCTCTTTTCATATGCATACTTCTTCTGCCTATCTTGTGCTTCCACTAGACATCATCTAATCAAGGTCACCTGTTGCTCCATATCTCTAACTAGCTCAGGACCACTAGAAAATATATCCTTGGTCCTATCTCAACTGAGTGGGGTCCTGCATGGCCTACCATAAAGATCCTATATGGAGGCATTCCCAAGGATGTCTAGTGCCCATTGTTATAGGAAAATCCACTAGGTGTAGGTATTCCTCCCACTGGGTCTGATGGTCCATGAGGTACATGCGTAGCATGTCCTCTAACACCTGATTGACCCTTTCAGTCTATCCATTAGTCTTAGGATGATAAGTTGTACTAAAATTGATCCTAGTTCCCATAGTTTCTTGAAGTTCTCTCCAAAAGGATAAATTGAAGAGAGAATCTCTATCCAAGATGATCTTACAAGGTATGCCATAAAGTCTAACTATATCTCACAAGAACACCTGTGCTACTTCCGGTGTGATAAAGGTAGTATGCACGAGTGAAAAATGAGCCACCTTGGTCAACTGTCACCATGATGGCATCATGAAGATGAGAAGACATAAGAAGACCTACTATGAAGCCCATAGAAATGGTGTCCCATTTACACACTAGTATCTCATGGGGATAACAAAGACCACCTAGATGACGGTGTTCTGCTTTCACCCTCTAGCATTATAGGCATCTAGCTACCATCTCATCAATCTACGACCTCATTTTGGGCCAATGTTACAACTGTCTCAAATCAGCATGTGTCTTCTTAACTCTAGGATGCACTGCATAAGGGGCTCTATGAGCCTCTAGTATCAAAAACCCACACAATCCTCTAGAAGAAGGTATATAGATATGTCCTCTATAATGTAATAGTCCATCAGATTCCAATGTATACTTTGAAAACTTCCCCTTAAAGGGTCTCTAAGATCAAATTAGATCACAAACTTCTGCATACATCTCATCCTCATATAAGTGATGAAGAATGCAATCTCTCAAATCCAAGTCAGTAGAAATGGATGAAAGCTTGTGCCATCTCCTACTCAAGGCATCTATAACTATGTTCTCTTTCCTCTTGATGTAATGGACATCAAAATCATATTCACCTAAGAACTCCATCCATCTCCTTTGCCAAGCATTAAGGTTTGGCTGAGTGAAGAAGTACTAAAGACTCTAATGGTCTGAATGAAGCTCAAACTGATGTCCTAAGAGGAAATTTGTCCATCTTCCTAGAGCATGCACCATTTCTGTAACCTCAAGGTCATGGTTAGGGTAGTTGAGCTCATGAGTATTTAGTTTCCTGGAATCGTAGGCTATAGCTTGCCCACCTTGCAGAAGAAATTCTCATAAACCATCCAAAGAAGCATCTGTGCAAACCATACAGTTTGTTGAAGGCTTTGGCATAGAAAGAATAGGTGAACTGGTAAGTTCTCTCTTGAGCTCCTAAAAGAATCCATCACACTTCTCAGTCTAGAAAAACATCTTTCCCTTTTGTTGAAGAGAAGTGATGGGGCGTGATACTCGAGAGAAACCCTCAACAAAGCATCTATAGTAATTGGCTGATCCCATGAAACTTCTAACCTTGGTCACAGTGGTAGGTGTTGGTAAATCCATAATGGAATCAATCTTCGATGGGTCTACTATGATCCCATCACTTGAAATAACATGGCCTAGATACTTGACCTCCGTCTTGAAGAAAGTACACTTCAACAAGCTTCCCTACAATTGATTGTCCCTAAGACACTACAATACTTGTCTTAAGTGTTCCTTGTGCTCTTTCTCATCTTTGGAATACATCAGTATGTCATCAAGAAACACAACTACAAACTTGTCAAGGAAGGTATGAAATACTCCATTCATAAGACTCATGAATATAGCTGGACTATTCATAAGAATGAATAGGACCATAGTGAATTTGTAGTGGCCATATCTAGTGTGAAATGTGGTCTTGTGAATATCATTATCCATGGTCCTCAATTGATGGTATCCTGATTTAAGATCTATCTTTGAGAACACTTGAGCACCCTGTAACTGATCAAATAGGTCATCGATCCTAGGAAGTGGATACTGATTCATGATGGTGAATTTATTAAACTGTCGGTAATCCATGCACAACCTAAGAGATCCATCTTTCTTCTTCATGAAGATAACTAGTGCACCCCAAGGAGAAACACTAAGATGAATATGTCCTTTCTCTAACAATTCCTCAAGCTGTATCTTAAACTTATTAAGCTCATTAGTGGTCATCCTATATGGTGCTTTGGAAATTGGTTCTTCTCCTAGTAGGAGATCTATGTGAAAATTAACCCCTCTACAAGGAGACATATTAGGTAGATTTGAAGGAAACACATATGCAAATTCTTGAAGAATGGGGAAGTCATCAAGAGAAGTTTCATTCTCTGCTTCTTCTTCCCTATCGCTTATGGTGATAACGTACAACTGGCATCCCTTCCACATGCACAACTTAAGCTACATAGTGGAAATCACACAGAGGGATACATGTCCAGGGATTCCAGAAATCACAGTATCTATACCATCATCATCCAAACATTCGATCTTATTCTTACGACAATTTATCTTGGCCCTGTGGGCACTCAGTCAATCCATGCCAAGAACTAGACCATAAGATCCAAGGGGAGTAACTCTAAGATCTGCTAAGGTGGTCATGCCACAAATCTAGATTGCACATTCTCTAACCATTGAAGGAACAAAAACTCTAGCTCCTGAAGCTAACTCTACTTCCCATCTAACCTCTTGTCTAGATGCCACTAGCCTGCAACGCTCCACAACTGATGGAGAGACAAAGGAGTCAGTGGGTTATGTATCAAATAAAATAGAAAGATCACTACCTCTGATCTTACCTGAGGCTTCAATGATGGTAGCTTGGTGCTCTGCCTGGCAGTTATCCACCTCTATAAATACCATGTGGGAATTTCCTCTAAAGTCATCTAGAGTTGACCAAAAATTCAACTATGCACTGATATATGTGAAACCAAGATACTTGGGTTCACTATGCTACAAGGAAGGTCTGAGCATGCAAATTGAGGTAGTTGACTAAAATTCAACTAGAGTTGACCATAAAGTCAACCATGCTATGATAAGCACAAAATTAGGATACGAAGTGCATTATGTTGCAAGGAATGCCTATGCACAAAAATCAAGGTGATCTAACCTAAGTTTGACCATGGGTTGACCAAAAGTCAACTGTGTCAGGAAAAAGTCAACAATACCATAAAGACAAGTTAATTACATCAAGCCCTACTTAAACATTCAATAAATTCTAATATGAAAAAGAAATAAAGTCCTATAAATTTTTCATATAATAACCCCTCCTAAATTTAATTGAAACTTTAATCCAAATTTATTAAAACTACTAACATACTTAATTTAATGTATCCTTCTAGAAATTACTAAGTTCAAAAGTCTACCTTCAAAACTATACATCATAATGCATAAGATTAGAGGCCCATCTTAAAATCCAATTTTAAATAAAAATATCAAATCTTACTAAGATCTTATAAATAGTCCCTTAGGTCTCTACTAATTTGAAATATTTTGAATGATTATTTCTGCTAATAATATTATATACTTGTTTTATGAATATAGTATTCTAATCTCTGTTTAACCTGTATTATTATTATTATTCTTTTATTGTTTTCTTTTTTGTGTGTTCTAAGCCTATGTTTTTCGCTAGTGTTTTACAAGTTGCAAATGGACGGTGATGATCGTGTAGTTGGTGGCGAAGGAGGCAAGGCGCAGCCAAGAGAGGGGGCAGGGCGGCCGTAGGGCGGTGTCACTGCAGGGTTGAAGATGATAGTGGGGGGTCATAGGCTGGCACGAGCCATGCCCACCCCATTGTATAACCATAGTGGGTGGCGTGGTCATGGCTGTTGCCCTCCATTGTGATCACATAGTGGCCCAAAGGCCCGCACGACACGGGCACTGCGGGGTTGGGGTAGAGCTTCGGCCCTCCCCACCCAAGATGAATTTTTTTATAAAATTTTTAATCTTCATTTTGAAATGATGTTTCTCATTTCTTTTAATATGTTTCTCTTTATTTTTTTAAAGAATTTAAATTAGACATTGAAAATTAGGCATAAATTTTAAGAATATATAATACTAATTTAATTTTTTTTATGACTGGTGCAACAAAAAATATTTACTCTGCTCCAAATAGTGGAAATAAAATAATTTTCTTTTTTATTTTCTAAATACATATTTAGCCTCTAGCCAATTACGCCTAGACATTGTAGGAAGTGAAATTTTGATATAGCATTTTATTTTTTGGCAATAAATTTACAAAATCTCAAGTATAAATATTTCTTTAAGCATAAAAATGATTCTTAAAAATCATACATATATTTTAACAAATTAAATTTCCACATTAAGCTACATATAAAATAAAACATGCAACATTAATTTCTCAAAACCTCCTTTCTCTTAACATAGTAAAATTATCATTACATAGTCATTAAATCCTTTGATTTATAATATAAGCACAATAAATCTTCAAATAATATTAGATTACATAAATATCTAAAAGTCCATTTATAACCTTTGGTATAATGGTATTATAAATCAAATTAAGGTTACAATGAAGCCTTGATTTCAATCTTGGAAAATAAATGCTTGCAAGCTCCTACATCCAGCTGAGAAACCTATCAGAATGAGATTGACCATGGAGGCTCACCTCCCATTCTAGACCTTTTCAAGGTCACCCCCAAGCAAGGGGATCCAGAATGGAACGGGAAACACTCAAGAAATTACAATCTCACAGAAAGCATAAGTATTCACAAAAGATCAGAAAAACTTCCCATACATGGAAATATAGTGAGAAGGTCTCCAAGAGGACTTCTTAAAAATAGGGGTGGTGGTAGATAGTCATAGGAGGAGAAGCCTAAGTATATTATAAAACCTCAAGCTACACATTGAATTGGAATGGCCATCTACACAAGATGCAATCATAAATAAAAAAACCTCTTTATGCCCCCCAGATGTCCTCAGGCCATACTTAACATCATGGGTATTAAGAACCCCATGTCTTTCCCTCCTCACATGGGAGAGTCTGAACTAACCTTGATTCATTTCCTACCACCCACTTCAAGATTACTCTTGGACCTCCCAAGGGTGAGTGTGCCCTTAAGAATCCCACTCAAAAAAAATAGTACAAAACAAACACAACAAACTAAAACTCCAAAAACTCAAAACTTTGAAGAATATAAAATTCATATAGGACTCCATTAATGGATATCCAAGCTAAGAAAATAAAAAACATAGAAAAACTAATCTAAGATAAACCAAACTTACTCCAAGCTAAAGGCAAGATTGAGAAATTTGAGGTGAGCTATCCTTCCAAGTCTTCTCTTCCAAAAAATCCTTCAATCTGAAAATGTCTCTAAAGGTAAAGAGTGGTTGAACAACCCAAGATCTCTCTAAAACCTTCCCTATAAAGAAAAACCTCCAAAATATGAGGAACCAATCAAAGATGAGGTGACCCTGACCATCCCGTTCTTCTCATTTCCCTTGCTTCTCCATGAATGGAGTTAAATACACCTTGGGAAGAAAAGAGAGGTTAACCAAATCACTCAAGTAAAAAAAAGAGATGTTAGGGGAGTCATAATTGGGTTTTAAGGCTCTTAATTGGGTGAAAATGATCCCTAAACCCTAGGGTACTAAGTTGGGTAGCTAAAATTGACCTTAGTTACCTTCTAGGAGCCTAAAAGACCCTTCTAAACTACACCTAAAGTTTACCCACGGATTTCTAAGTCAAGTTGACCATCTAGAAACTTCCTAGCCTTGGGTAGGCTTGGGTACTACATTGAGGTAACCCCTAGTTAATCTTACACCTATCTTTGTTACACTAACTAGCCATGCCAACACTTAATTACAACAATTGCCAAAATTACCACAATTTTAATAAATAAATGACATGGCTTATTCACATTTACAAAAGCTAAATTAAATACACAATACAAACCACGTTTACAAATAAAAAACTTATACAATGAGGTCCATGTTTCTTTGTATAAATAGGACCTTGGAATTCACAAAATATAACATAGGTTCCAACTTTGGGTCCTCAATTTAGATCCATAGTCAACTATCCATGCACACTCATTGCACACATCAGTAGGTCCCAAATAACATGATATGAAAGCATAATACATCATTAATATTTATTACATATAAATGATATCTTCATTTCAATTTAAATAAAAATATCATTGGTTTCCTAAACCAATTACCATCACAGTAGCATCCACACAATTATTCCCATATATGGCATCATCATAAACTGAAACTGAATCAAAACATACAGTATCTCAAGTGTACCTTGATTACATAATTAGGTACTGAATATATAACATAGGATTCAACAAATCTTCAAATACATAAGAGTCTCAATAGTCAAAATATGTCTAAGCATATAATCACTGAAAGCATAGAAAAATAGAGCAATAAAACTATGACGGTCTAAAGTAGGTCTCACATAATGATCTCTCATTTATACCAACTAAAAAGAATAATCAACCACTAGGTTGACTAAGACCTATTACTATAAAATATATAAACATTATGATCAATCTTCCAAGTGATCCAAATCAAGTCGGCTAAGACATAGATAGGACCCAAATCTTCAACCATGAACACAATTGTGCATCACCAAAGCAACATCAAGAATAAAAAAATGTTACTCCATCAAGTTGGCTAGGACCTAAATGGAGAAATGCCAAAATGCTACCAAAAATACAAATATAATCACCTTAAATAATGTAGTCCAATAGCATGATATTACATGATCCAAGAACACCAACAAGTAGTATGAATACCGTCCATAACATTCTCATCATCTCATCTTCATATCTGATCATCAAGAATACTAAAATACCAAACTCTGTAATAATAAAAGATAGCTTGTCATACTTTAAATCATGAACAACACTAGTTGTAAACACAATGATAAGGCACCATGTAACCACCAACTTTGTAACCTCTAAAACATCAAATCCAAGACATATTGGATGAAATACTCATCCACTATACATACAAACAATATAACAACAACAACCAATAACTTGATGATACCTCACTCAAACTATCAACCAAACTTCTACAAACTCCTGTAGATCATCTATATACACCTTTAAAAAATATTCCACAATTGCAAATCAATATCTTCAACACAACACATAAACAATAGGAATCCTCTTCACTAAACACATTGTTTGAAACAAAAATTAGTATGTTGACATCAATGAAAAAAAATTAATGTCAGCACACCCAAGTACCAAATTATGACATGCTCAATAATCTTCAAATAATATTCCCCTTTTGCATTGATATATCTACCTGATCACTCTGAATTTCCAGCTTCAACATAATTTATACCAAGAATAATCACCTTTGTTTGTCACACAATCTCTCCCTCTTTGACATTAATGGAAAAGGACCAAGGAAATGATAAAAAAGAGTTGAAATTTCCTCAAAAGGAAAAATAGGAAAACCATAATAACCATAAGGCTTCTCCCCCTAAGGAGTAGTCCTAAAACTCCTCACTCCAATGAATGATGTTCTGATAGATTTTGATGTAGAGGCTATAGTTTTAATTTGTCCAACATGACTGAATCTCTCAACTCTTCAAGGATATAACTTGCTATAGGCTCCACACCTTTGTAGACAACTTCCAACTTCAATACAACACTCAAACTTGATTATTCAAGTTCCTATTTTGGGTTGATTTGGATAATCACTCCCAATGACCCTACTCAGGTACACCAACTTTTGATGGCATATAAGAGGCCATATGAATTTGTGGAATGGGGTTGGATCACTTTGTCTAGGCCCTATTCATGACCAATATGAGACAAATCCAATAGTGGATTTAATACAATATTATTGTCTATAGTACTTACCTCTTAAGGAACTTAACTTTTTGACCAGTGTTGAGCAACAGTATGTGCTGAGCAATGGTATGTTTTGGGCAACAGTATGTTGCAAGAAATAGTATGTGTCGGGCAACAACATGTGTCAATCCCTTTAGAGATCAATCACTACAACTAACTACTCCCTCAAAAAACTAGGAAAAATAAGGTTAGATTCAGATACGCTTTTTGTCAAGTTACAAATATCCTAAACTTGACAGAAGTGACTTGACCATATAGTGCCTAAAATGTTGATATGCTTAACCAACCTAATTACCCCAAATTAGGTCTAATTAAAAAGGAAAGTACCCAAAGATTTGAGTGCAGAGACTAACCATTGGTTTAGGGATGGTCTCCATTGCCAAATTTACCCCAAATCTTTAATCTAAGTGCTTGATACAACCCCAACATGCCTCTATCATTAGGTATCTTTACTATTCACTAGCCCCCACATTGAGATTTTGATTAAGAATTAGTTCAAACTCTTGACCACCAACTTGAAAAGTGCCTTTGGAATCTTTTAACACATACACATCCCCCTCATTTCACCAATCCTCATATTTATCTAATGGTACAATGAAGAGAATTGGTTGTTTACTAAGGAAAACCCTAGGTGCTTAGGGTTTTCAGACAGTTATTAAAAAATAAGCAATAACTCACGTTCTATAATGAATAAAAGACAAAAAAAAAATGTAATTTAGTAGGCTTCAACAATCCATAATTTTTATTCCACTTTGAGTCTGTACGCAGTCGTACAAATCTAGAATAACTAACTATTTGTAGGAATCTAGTTCAATTTTATTGATTATTTACAAAATTTACATTACTTGTCATCATCCTCTCCTCCACCTGCCTATGAGGGATATTTGATGAGTTCCTCCAATGGTTACAACTACATTTCAAATAAGGATCCATTGGGAGGAATTTTTACAACCAACTTTTAAAAGTTGTCTTGATGACAAAATGTTGCATTTTGCATATTTTGTATGAATTAAACAATTGTTGATTGTTCACTTTCCTAGGGGTCACTAAAGGAAAAAACCCATATAATGAAAATCTAAAACTCTAAAATAACTCAAATTCTAATTTTATGGATCCTTTGACCATAGTTGACCAAGTGGATCATAAGGACCAAATCTTGGCATTAGGTCTTACAAATGTGATGAAGGGTGCTCCCCTTAATGCCACAAACACATAACAAAAACAGAGAAATAACAATTTGCAAGAACAAAAAATGGGCTTCTTATTATCTCCACAAATGTGGAATTACAGACTTTCAGAATTACAATATGCAAAGCCACATGGGCATTCCCCTTACAATATTCTATAGGACAAAGCCTCGAATTATTACTCAGATCCCCCCAGAACTACCCTAGACAACACTACGGGCCTTCATTAAATAGACAATTTCCACCACCCGAGAAGGTTCCAGAAATCTAGCCATTAAGGCTGACTACCTTTAGCATTTAATTATTTTTCACTTTTATTACAAAAAGGTCGGCTTTAAATATTTACAAAATATGAGATTAGGTAACCCAACTTCCGGAAGCCATAACTTTTGAACCATAGCTCCGTTTGGCTATTATAACCACTTTTCGAAAATGGGAGATCGCGATCTACAGTGTCTGACTAGCGAAGCATAAGTTAGCTGGGGGTTTGACCTCGATCCGAAGCCTCTAAGGTCCTAAAAATTGAGCTCAAAGGTTTTGCACCCTAAAATCTCAACAGTAAATCCTTAATAACTTCGCCAATACAGATGATCTAGCAATGAAATTTAATTGGCATTCTTATATGACTAAGATGAACCTTCACCTAAAAAATTAGAACATTCTGAGTTCAAATGACTGAATTACTAAAAATAGTAAGTTTCCAAATATAGAAACTTTGTACAAAATAGCCCTTATTGAATAGAAAACACATATTTTTGGGTGATGCAAGATTGCCCTTACACCCAGGATGCTCCTGCATCAAAATGGATCATTATTGAAAACAAGGAATCTTAGATGTTTAGGACATGTTTCAAATTCCTTTAGAATGTTGGGTACCATTCCCCATACTCCCCTAATGAAAAATAAATCAAGTTCCCACTTGAGGTGAGTTATTCAATAGTGAAGCCATGCTTGAGAATGTCTTGTTCAATCATCCATGTGGCATCAATATCTGGAAGTTCTTTCCATTTAACTAAGTACTAGAAGTAGGTGTTCTTTCTGGTCTTCTTGAGAATATTTGATTGAAGAATATTTTCTAAAAGGAGAGGCTAACTGTGGGGTAGATCATGAATTCAGTCACCCTGTGGTTCATCTCCATCTGCTTTCTCACCTACAATACCTATATTTTCTCTAAAAATTGTTAGGTCAAAAACATTAAAAATAGGAGAAATAGAGAGTGTGGGTGGAAATGTTTTTTATTAAGGTAACAATAGGTTTTTAAGGGTCCCCAAAACCCTTTACATAGCACCAAAATATAGACAAAAAATGACTAAGGTAACAACAAAATGTCACAAGTGACAGAAGACCAAGAGAGGGCTAAACCCTAGATTTAATAGAAAATTACATTACAAAAAATCAAAATAGCTAACTACAAAAAGATTCTAATAGATAGATAGCAAAAAAATTCCAGAAACCCAAAAAAATCCAACACTGAAGCTAAACATCTTCCAACTGATCCTCTAGCATCTGAACTTGAACCATCTACAACTCCATACTCTGGATCGAGCCCCATGATTTCTTGATATCTTTAGTCTGGACTTGGGATTTATTTTTAGTGGTAGAGAGAGTCCTAGAGCCAGGGCCATAAATATGAATTTCCTGAGGGCTATCTTCCTCCTGCCTTGCCTTATTACTGTCATTACCTTCCAAAATGGTATATAAAGATTTTAGATTATCTAGAGAGTTATTCATACCCATTTTGCTAATAGTAGTAAGCTTTTTGATGAGAGCCTTGTTGTTGTCAACCTTATCATTAATTTTTTTTTAGCTTGTTGTCAACCATAGTAGTGATCTTGGTATCTATATTGTTTACTTTATCAAAAACATTTTTCCCATGCTGGTACATGGTAGCATCATTGCACATTTTGTCAACAATTTCCTCCAGCAGCACATTCCTATTTTCTAGATTCTTATAATTATCTTTGATCTCCTTTATATCATCATGAATCCACTTATCCATATTGTAGCTACTCTCTACTTTATTTTTGGCCATTTGCAGGAAATATTTAGAAGCCACCCTTTTGACATTGACTTCTCTCTCATGGAGATAATCCTCAAGGATCCTTCTGTTATAGACATTCTTGTCTTCAAGGTCACCTTTCAAGTTATTCGGACTGTACTCATGATTCTCACTCTCATTGTTATCTTTCTCAGTTTTTTCAGTTTCCTTATCAAGGACAATATCCTCCTCATTGTTCTCCATGTTGCCTTTGTCAATGTCTGTTGTTTCCTCCATATGCCCTGTTTCCCTTTGGTAATCCTAAAAGTCATGAATCTGGTCTTCCCCACCTTCATTATTGACAGTGTGGTCAGCATTGCGAGTATTAGTGTCCCCCGACTCCCTCTAAGACTCCTAATTTTCTTGATACTATTCCTCATTACCATCATTTTTAGCAGTATGGTCTTCAATATGGGTATCAATAATATTGTCAATTTCTTTCGTTATTTCATCCAATATTTTGTTCTCCAGATTCTAGGTCTCCTCCATATCATCTTTTCCACCCAGAGGCACATTGATGGTATTCTTCATGTTCTCAATTTTTCCCAACTTCCCAGTAAAACCCTCATCCTCAGATGACTCAATATCCTATTCATCATCAGTTTTCATTCCCTCAATATCATCACAAATAGATAGAGAAATATCTGCTACAACAGGGCCTCTATGAATTTTTTTAGATTTTTCCTTACTAGGGCTCTTACCCTTAGACACCTCCAGACTTTTCCTCTTAAAATTCACAACATTTTTGAGAATGGGGTTGGGGATATGATTCTTGACATAGTCTATTATCAGAAGTAATAATCCCTCATGTAAAACAGGGGAAGAATTACTCCTATGGTCGTTGATGCTCTGGTTGAGAGAACTTAAGAGATAGAAGGGAAAGCAAACCCTAATGTTATGACAGAAATGGTTTACCAGGACAAAATTCTAATTGTAAACCTTATAATACCTTCTGTCCAATGTGAGGTGCTCCATGATAGCCCAAACCATGAATTCCCAAATACGCTTGATATTTGATAGGTTAACATAATCAAGATCACCCTTCACAAGAATTTCCCTTTCTTCATCTGTCTTAGGGAACTTTTTTATAACCTTTGTTGCCTTCCTTTTTGTCTTTCAGAAAATGCATCCCCTCCAATGGAAGACCCATTATTTTGGCAAGATGGTCCAGAGTAAGCTTGACATATTTTCCCAGAATGTTCATAGTGCCATTCTCCCAGCCATTAACAAAAGATTTCATCACCTCCTTGTCATTTCCATGGAGACACTTCAAATATCTATGAATATTACCCTTCTTAAGCTTGTTCCACACATCTTTTTCTTCCCTCCATTTACACTCCACAGGTTCTTCTCTCTTCAAATCTCCACCCATATCTTCTTCCTCTGCAATTCAGACTCTCACACTGTTTTGTTTCATACTAGTTTTCAGCTCAAGATGAAAACCAATTTTCACAATCATAGAGTACTTAATGATGTCCCATAAAGTTTGCATCTTAAGTGATTGATCATTATTTTGATGTTTCACATTGCTTGATGCCATCACCGTACCCCTAATCAAATCATCATTAATCAGAATGATTAATGTGAGTGACCTCACCTACCTTATGATTAAGCCTATCATAATTAAGTAATAATTTCACATCATTATTAATTTTTGCGTTCCCATGCCACTTGCATGTGACATATTTCTTTACTCCAATGTTGGCTAGACAATCAGCCACTTGATTCATTTCCTGAAAACTATGAGAAACATAAAAGGAGGTAAAATTCAAAGCCACATTAATTATCTTTGCAATTATATGTTCTATATTCCATGATGCCTTATTCTTTCCTTTAATATTATTAATAATATTTAAGGAGTCTCCCTCCAGCTAGAATTTTTCACAACCCAGTTCCTCTGCCAACAAAATAATGTTGAGAGCTATCATAGCTTTGACCCTATGGTTAGATTGAATACCCAAAGGAGAGGCCATGGCACTGACACAATTGCCATTTTGGTCTCTTATTAATCCACCTCCTCCAACAATTCCTGGGTTTCCCTTTATGGCCCCATCGAAATTAGCTTTAACCCAACCTCCAGGGGAGAAGCCCAAGTTTCCAGAGATCTCTAATTGATATGACTGTCATTACTATCACTTTTCTCCTTACCTAATTTACCCTCAGGTTTAAAAGATGAGAAATTTTCTTCTAGCACCCTACAAATCTGATTGCCAACCACTTCAAGAGATTCTTGCTTTTCTCTAAAAATTCTATTGTTGCACTCTTTCTAGATTCTCCAACACACATGAGGAGGTATAAAGAACCAAAGGTCTTTATCAATAAAGTTTTGAGGTGGGTAACTCCATTGAGCAACAAAATCTTGCCAGATGAAAGGAAAACACCTGCAGATATGCCATTTTCTAAAGATGATCTCCCAGACTTTATGAGTGAAAGGAAAATGGAGCATGATATGATCATAGGATTCAGATTTTTTAATGCAAAGACTACATCTATTGACAATGTTTATACCCCTGCTAGAGAGGTTATCAAGAGTCAACAGTTTATTTTGAATTAAGATCCAATAGAAGAAGTTGATGTTAGGTATGAGATTTTTATACCAAACAAAAGAGAAAGGAGGCCTTTCCTCTCTCTTAGAAAGGATATTAACAGCATAGGCCACAATATACTTACCATCAAAAGTAGGATTCCACACAACCAAATCCTGAATGTTATCTTTTATGTGCCAGGTCTGCAGCTCATGCTAGAGGGAAATGAGACTAACATCAATTTCTCCCAGATTCTTCTAGTTGTTATCCTTCCAGTAATCAGTAACTTTGGTGCCAATAGATTCTTTGCTTCTTTCAATAATTTTCTTCCAGTCTTGATTGGTTGACAAAGGCACATAGTGGATCCATTCATCATCCCAAAAATCAATTCTACAACCATCTCCCATCTTCCATATTTTTCCTTTCACAATCAGGTCCTTGGTAGATTTTATACTATTCCAGATGAAGGAACTATTAGTGCTATTGTCTTCCCCTATAAAGTCCTCCAAAGATTTGTTAAGAAAGAGATACTTACTTTTAATGACATAATTCCACTCTTTTTGATCTCCATAAATCCTCCACAGCTATTTAGCCATGAGTTCTTTATCAACTTTTGTAATGGTCTGCAAACCAAGACCTCCCAGTTTTTTAGGCTTACAAACTTTTTCCCAAGACACAAGGCTCATTCTTTTCTTTTCCTCAACCCCAGACCAGAGGAATCTTTTCTAAATTTTTTCAATTTCATTAGAAATTTTGTGGGGAATTTTAAATAAACTCATTACATAAATAGGGAGGTTCTGGAGGGTATATTTTAGTAATTGGAGTTTTCCTACATTGCTGAGAAGCACCCCTTTCCATCCAACAAATTTATTATTGTATTTGTCAATTAGAGTGTGCCAGAAACTTTCTGGAGGATTGGAACAAAGGGGCAATCCCAAGTAAAATGAGGGGAGTTTTCCAATGGTACAAACAAGAATAGTAGAAATTTTCATTTGTATTTTTTCAGGAGTATTAATGAAGAATATGGAACTCTTAGTCCAGTTGACTAGCTGACGAGTTGCCTCAATATAGATAGAAAGACCTTTCTTCATATTTTTGGATTCTTTAATAGTCAACTTTCCTGTGATAAGAGTATCATCCAAAAATTTCTCATGAGAGAAAATGAGTCTAGCTGAGGATGGTTGAATACCATTTATTTCCCCTTTTTCCACCATCTTATGGATATACCTCCCAAGGCACTCAGCAAGAATAGAAAAGAGGAAAAGAGATATAGGATCTCCTTGTCTTAACCCTCTGGTAGGTTTAAAAAAAGGAGAAGAGCCCCCACTAACAATGACAAAGGAGGAAATAGTAGTTACAAGATGCATAATAATTTTGATGACCCCTTGTTAAAGCCAAAAGAAGACAACACCATCTACAGAAAATGCCAGTCAACTCTGTCTTAAGCCTTAGATAGGTCCAGTTTCATCATGAAGCCCTATTTTTTAGCCTTTTCTAGAGAATGAATATTCTCATGAGCCACAATGATAGAATTGAGGATTTGTCTCCCAGGAACAAAGCCATTTTGCTGAGGGGATATAATATTTGGGAGAAACTAGAGCAGTCTGGAGGTGATAACTTTAGACATAATTTTGTAAAGAGAGTTGCACAGGCTGATAGGTCTAAATTATTCCATAGTGTTGACTCTAGGTTTCTTAGGAATTAGAACTAGGAAGGTTGCATTTAATTCCTTGAGAAGACACTTCAAACCAAAGAATTATTTAACAGCTTCTTGAACAACATGACTTATAATATCCCAGAACTGCTAGAAGAACAACATAGGGAAGCCATCAGGGCTAGGAGATTTTTCTCCTTCAAAAGAGAAGACAACATTTCTAATTTCCTTATTCAAAGGAATAGCTTGGAGAATTTTGTTAGAAGGTTCATCGACCAAATCAGGGATGGCATTAAGAATTTCATCCTGATTAGGTCTATTCAAATTATTATCCTTAGCAAGCAACTCAAAGAAGTATCTAACCATTTCAGATTTGATATCTTCCTCCTTCTGGATATTTTTGCCTTTTGATTGGAGATTAGTTATCCTATTAATAGATTTGTGTTTCAAAGCTTTCATATGGAAAAATCTTGTATTTTTGTCCCCTTCCTTGAGCCAAAGATCTCTAGATCTCTGTCTCCAAAAATATTCCTCCTTGGAGATAATATTATGATAATCAGCAATCAGAATGTTTTCCTTGATTTTAGTTTCCTCTGAGAGACCCTCTTTCTAGATGCTATTCTAAATTTCCTTAATATCATTCTGCAACTTACCTTTTTGATGGAAGATATCCCCAAACACTTCCTTGTTCCATATTTTCAAATTTCTTTTAATAGTGTTTAGTTTCTTAGTCATTATGTACATTTCTCCCCCTTCAACTGTGTAATCCCACCATTCCTCAATCTTATTTTCGAAGTTAGGGTGAGCTAGCCACATTCTTTCAAATCTGAAGACAAATTTATTTCTGCTCTAGATCTGATTAATATTTAGGGATATAGGATAGTGGTCAGAAGCAATACAAATTTTGGCAAAAAGAATGCAAAATTACCTGGCCATCCAGTCATTGGTTAAGAGGGCTCTATCTAGTTTCACTTGAATTAAATCTTTCACAGTACGTCTATTAGACCAGGTATAGTTAATGCCCTCCAAATCAATATCTAACAGAGCTTCCTCATTGATAAATTCCATTAGGTTAGATCTACTATCCAGTTGGGAGATAATCCCTCCCTTTTTTTTCCTCATTCTTGAGTGGAGTGTTAAAATCTCCCATAATCATCCAGCTAGTTTCTTAAAAGAGAATACATATATCTTTCAGTCTTTGCATATAGTTCTGTCTACCACCTCTAGTGTTAGGGGCATAAACATTGATCATATTCCAAAAAAAAGTTATCCTTGAGATAAGTGATTTTGACCGATAAAATGAATTAAATTGCACACAACATTTTTATTATTCCAAAAAATCACTATTCCTCTTGAAGCTCCATCAGAATCACCACCTAGGCTCCCATAATCTTCAGAAACATGCAATCTTTCAAGTTTCTCTTTATTCATTTTAGTTTCTCGAATAAGAAGAATATTCAATTTTCTATCTCTAACCATAGTCCTAAGAACATCCTATTTATGGAGGCTATTAAGCCCTCTTATATTCCAAGAGATGACTTTTATTTTAAAGACTTGGAGAACATATTTTAGGAATGGTATGTTGTTTTCCATCCACTATATTATGTTTTTCTTCCTGATCTCTTTTCTTCTTTTGTGATTCCCTTCCTTTCTTACTCTTAGGAGTGCTAACATCAGCCTTAATTTGTCTTCTGGTTTGAACTCCCCCTTGATTATGATTTTTTTTTTTAGATGATTCACATGAATTAGTATTGTTTTGGTCTCCTTTTTTTCCTAAAGATTTGTTGGAACTTTTATTATTCTTTACCTATGACCAAGGAGCTTCTTGGATGACCACTTTTGTCTCTGAACTAAAGATTGTCTCTAGTTTATCTTATCTCCATAGATCTGTAATAGGGGATAGAGATTCATCCTCACTATCTCTGAAGAATTTTTGTTGAGATCAAGTTCCCCAATAATTCCTTCATTAGGAATGGGAGACACAAAAATAGAAGGGGGTAATTATTCTGAGCCAATAAAAATGGTTGCATTATTAGAATCTTGTAATCCCTTCAGCTTAGGTTGACCCTATTCTTGGCAAGAGTCAATAATGATAACTTGTTCAAACCCATTCAGTTTATTCAAAGTGATTTGGTTTTCCATTTGCAAAATTGCCTCTGAATTGTTACTAGGTTGATCCAGATTAGTTTGGTTTGTTGGAAGTTTTTTAACCTCAGACTCATCACTATTCACCCTCTCTATTTGGTTTTCCATTTGCAAAATTACCTCTGATTCATTACTAGGTTGATCCAGATTAGTTTGATTTTTTGGAAGTTTTTTAACCTCAGACTCATCACTATTCACCCTCTCTATACTGTTCTCCTGATGAGCATGATCAAAATTGTCTAAAGAGCTTATATATAGAGGTATTTTTTTCTGTTTCCATACTTTTTTAGGTTCCCTTTTCTATTCATCTTTTTCTTTAGATTTTTTAAGCTGGCAGTGTTTAGCCCAATGACCAACTTTTTTGCAGGAAAAACAAGCAAAGGGAAGTGATTCATATTAAATAGATTGGATGTACTTACCTAGTTTAGAGTTGATAGTGATGACCTCTGAGAGATACATCTTATGGTGTATGTCAACAAAAATTATGGCATAGACTAATCTAGATCTGGCAGAAGTCATCGGATCAATCAAAAGAAGCTCCCCAAATGCACTCGCAAGACCAACAAAAACATCCTCATGCCAGTATTCCATTGGGAGGCTGGATAATCTCACCCAAATAGGGGTAGTATCAAATATCTCCGCATTTAGATCTAGATTCCTAACCCATTTTTGAAGAGCTAGCAATGATTTTCCAAACATCCAAGGTCCTCCACATAGTACTTTTGATAAATCTTCCATATTAGAGAA
Source organism: Thuja plicata (assembly GCA_018584345.1). NCBI lineage: Eukaryota > Viridiplantae > Streptophyta > Pinopsida > Cupressales > Cupressaceae > Thuja > Thuja plicata. Next base: position 761,235 of record MU217065.1, on the reverse strand, counting down.
TACAAAAGAAAAAAATCCCTTTGGCATTGCTGCTATATCTACTTGTCCCTTGAGTTTCCATTTATGATAGGTAAACTCCCTAACAAGCTCAATATTAGGTCTTGTCCCTATGAACTTACCAACCAGAGTAAGATCCATTGAGGAAATAGTATGATCCACAAGGGGATTAGGGATTTTTATGCGAAAAAAGCCCTTGCTGGTATCTGAGATATTGCTGATTTTTGGAAAATAAGACTTTCCTGACGGTTTGATCATGAATAATGATGACCAACTTCCTTTGAGAAGATTCATGTTTGAGGCATGATCATTTTGATCAGTCAAGGCACCTTTAGTTGATCTTTCTCTTGGCCCACCATCTTGGAAATGAGGATCCTTGACATCATCTAAATCTTTTGTGGAGCCCTCCTTTGTTGATCCTCCCACAAACTGCTAATTGTGTGCAACAGTAGATACCAGGTTTCCTCTAGCATCACGTTTCCTGCCATCATGAGAATTCAAATTCCCTCCTGCCCTCCCTTTATCTCCAGCTCCCGCTCCTACTCTCTCCATCTTAAATTCCCAAACTTGTGTGGGTGGCAATGTTATTTCATAAGCATTCTAGCAAAATTTAAGAAGAATTTTGTAGGTACCAATCTTCTTCATGTGAATCTTTGTATGAGGTTCTTTAGGGATTCTTTCCTTTCTCAGGTAAGCCCACACTTTGTCACCTATCTGAAAATTTACTTATCTTATCCTTTTATATGATTTTTCTTTGTACTTCTACACTAGTTTTTCCAAGTTATCCTTTACTTGGTCTTGTATCTATTTGATTATTACTACAAGATCTTCACCTTGATAAATAATATAAAAATCATTTGGGATATTTTTGAGCTCCATTGGTCCCCTTGGATGAAGACCATAAGCTATTTGAAATGGTGTCCTACCTCTTGATCTGTTAACAAAATTATTGAAAGCATGTTCTCCTTGTGGTAGAAGGTGATCCTAGTTCTGTGCATATTGTTTTGTGATGCATCTTAGAAGATTTCCCAGGGATCTATTGACCACCTTTGTCTGACCATCAGTTTGTGGATGGTAGGCAGAACTAAATTGTAAATTTGTGCCTAATTTCTTGTGCAATGTCCTCCAAAAATCTCCCTTAAAATTTGCATCCCTATCTTAGATAATAGACTGAGGTAAACCATTTATTATGATAATTTATTTGAAAAATAATTGAGCAATATGTGATGCATCATATGTGCTTTTGTAGGGAATAAAGTGTGTCATTTTACTAAAAGGATCCACTACTACAAAAATGTTGTCAAATCCCCATTTAGTCCTCGATAATCCCATTACAAAATCTATTGATATTGCTTCCCACAGTTTTGAGGGTATAGGTAAGGGTTAATACAGTCCTTGGTTGGTTGAAACACCTTTGGCTTCTTGAAAAATGACACAATTTTGGACAAATTTTTTGATATCATTCTGCATCTTATGCCGATGGTAGTGTCTTCTGACTACTTCTAGTGTCTTGTCTAAGCCAAAGTGACCACTCATTCCTCCATACTGTTCTTCTTGGATTATGTTGTCCATCATGGAAAACCTAGGAATGTATAGTTGACCCCCTTAGAAGAGTAGTCCATCCTGTATCAAAAATTCTAAAAATTCAATGTGGTATTTATCCACAAGTTTTGTACATACTTCATATGCTTCACCAAAATCAGGATTATCAATGTAGAGATCCTTTAGAGAAGTTATCCCAATTCTCTTGACTTGTATTTCTTGGACTAGGACAATTATTCTGCTTAGTGCATCAACCAATTTATTGGCTATGCCCTTCTTATGTTTAATTGAAAATGAGTAGGCTTGGAGTTGTTCCATCCATTTAATTTGTTTGACACTTAACTTGTCTTGGCTATTTAGATACCTTAATGCATGGTTGTCTGTAAAAACAAAAAATTATTTGGGTAGCAGGTAATGCCTCCATTTCTTGAGGGCGTGCACAATGGCATACCACTTTAGGTCATATGTGGAGTGTCTCCTCTTGGTATCTTTTAGTTTTTCTGAGAAGAAGGCTACTGGTCTTCCATCCTGGCTTAAGACTGCACCTATAGCTAGGTTACTAGAATCAGTCTCTATTGTGAACACTTTGTTAAAATTAGGGAGTGTGAGGATGGGATGTTGTGCTACTCTTGATTTCAAGTACTCAAATGCACTTTTAGCCTCCTTAGTCCAAACAAATTTTATTTTCTTTCCACCCTTAATTGTGTCAAGCATAATTGCACATAAATGACTAAATTTTTTAATGAATTTTCTATAAAAAGTAGATAAACCATGGAAAATTCTTACATCACCTTGTTTCTTAAGGGGTGGCTAGTTTATAATAGCATCCACTTTTGAGGGATCCATCTTGAGTGGCCCTTGGGAGATTACAAAACCAAAAAATGTGAGTTCCTTCTACAAAAAGACACACTTATTGAAATTGATGAGGAGTTTGTGTTCATGAAACCTTTTGATAACCATTTCCAAATGATTTAGATGATACTCTAAAATGCCACTAAAAATTAGAATGTCATCAAGATAAAAAAACAAGAAATTTACCATTGTAATCATAAAATAGTTTATTCATTAACCTCATGAAGGTTGAGGGTGCATTGCTTAACCCAAATGGCATGAAAAGAATTCGTAAATACCCTAAGTGGTCTTGAATCCATTTTTCCATTCATCCCTTGGTTTTATCGTTAGCTGATGATAACCAGACTTTAAGTCAATTTTTTAAAAATAACAAGCATTTCCCAACCATTATAGGAGACCCTCAATTCTTGGGATGGTAAATCTATACTTTATTGTTATTTTATTGAATTCCCTACTATCAATATAGAGCCTCCATGTGCCATATTTCTTGGGAGCTAGTACTGATGAGACTACACAAGGGCTTAAGCTCTTTTTGATCAATCCTTTTTGTAGAAGATCTTTCACTTGGTTTGAAATTTCCTCATTTTGAGTGGGAGTCATCTAATAGGGAGCCTTTTTGGGAAAAGAAGCAATAGGTAAAAATTGAATGTGATGAATTATGTCTCTTATGGGTGGGAGGGATGAGGGTAAGTCACTAGCAATGACATCATGGTAAGTTTCAACAAGTTTCTAAACTTCCTTTGGCACTGGTTTCTCTTTTTTTTCTACTGTTATGTCCTTTGGTTTTTGAATCAAAAAATATCCTCCCTTATCTTCTCCTTTCATTGTTTCAACTATTTCTTTCTCCCACAACTATAACTACAGGCTCTTATCTTATTTTGTATCAGGTAGAGGCTTCATGGTGAGATAGACACCATTTTGGACAAGGGTGTAGGTATTTTTCCTACCATTATGAGTGGCATCTACATCATATTTCCATGATCTACCTAGGATTAGGTGGTAGAAATCCATTTCTACTATGTCACATAGAACTTTGTCCTTGTAATCTCTAATAGAAAACTCTACCCATTCTTGGTATTTTACCAATGTTTGTTGACCCTTAGTTAATCAAGAAACATTATAAGGACAGGCATGAGGAAATCTCTATAATTTTACCTTTTTAACCATCCCATTAGAAACTATATTTTTATTAGAACCAGAATCAATGATTAATTTACATACCCTTTCATGGATTCTGTAATTGGTTCTAAATAGTGACTTCCTTTGTGGTGGTTCTCTTTTTTGGGGCATCTGTAGCAGGGTTTGTCTCATCATCATGCATAAGCCTTCCTTAGGTTCAATCTCCTTTGATGTATTTCTTTGGTTGTCTTCTTGAGTTAACTATACTCTTCTTTCTCCTTTATTTTTTTATCCCATCTTTTCTGGACATCTAGTACCATGGTGTTCCAACTAATTACGGTTGAAGCATTTCAAAGGGTCATTGTTTCTTCAACCAGATCTTCCACTTCCAAAATTTATTCTTCCTCTATAGTTTCCTCTAGAGCTTTACTCTCCTTATTCTTTGTCTATTTTTCTTTGTTCTTCAAATGTTCTTGAAGACTGTCATCTTCCAAAATAATTTCCTCTTCCTCTAAAGTTTTTGTTAATGTTGTTACTATTGTATCATCTTAAAATGGAAGAAATTCCAGGTTAAGATCATTTATCCCTCCTTAGGGAATGTATTTGACCTCCATTACATCATACCCCTATTTCTACATCATCCCCCCTGATCTGCTCCTCCTTATACCACTTTCGGGACTGATTTCTACATTTTCGGTTGCAGGACTCTGTTTCTAGGATACAGGGACAGGGTTGACCTCCTATGACAGGGTCAACCTTAGCCCTTCCCTAGGATAGGGTCAACCTCAGCCCTATCCTAGGATAGGGCCGACCTCAACCCTATCCCAGGGTCCAAAACCTAGAACCCTGCAGTTCTTGGGTTGTCGGTCTTTGCAAAAAGTTTCTTCCTGCTTCCGGGTCGGCTGTTTCGGGCTTCGAAGTGTGGATTCCTAAATTATATTTAATATAGGTCCTCTCCTAGGGGTAAAGGCTTAAATGGTGATTTAATTATCCTATGTAGGCCTCCTTAAAAGATTGTTCCCTAATTTCATATAAAAGGGAGCCTTCTCCTCTCATTTTCTCTGACCATCATCAAGCAAACTAAGTCTTCCAAGTGCAAAAGACTCTAATGAATATTTTGATCAAGAATCCATTGTTCTCAAGCTCTCAAGTTGTTCAATTCTTCTTCTCAAGCATTCAATTTCTCCATTGAAGATCAAAGATTCAAGCTTTCAAGTCTTTGAAGGGATTAGGTGCAAACATTCAAGATTCATTTCCTAGATCTAGCCATCATGGTGGTGTGATCTTCCTTCAAGATCCTTGGTGCCTCTTCAAGACTCTTTCATCATCCTTCTAAGGTGGATTCCAAGCATACAATCATGAAGGTTTATGGTCTTTAAAGATCCATGCTTTCATACTTACATATTGGCATACATTTGAATTACATTAGCATACCTATTGAATATCATAGCTTCACTATTAGATTCAATTCTACTACTTGTTAGCTTTCCATACTTTATTGATTTAAAAGGTTAATTCCAAAACCAGGGTTTGACCAAGGCAAACCACTCCCCAACAAAAAACAAACATTTTTCTTGTAGGTACAGGTTTGGGACTGTAGATCTAAGGCCAGATCTAGATACCCTTTTCAGATTTTTTTTAGACTGTGCGAACAGGGACACTTTCAGAGCTGAGAAAATTGAGTTGGCAAAAGTGGTACAGGGTCAACCTTTTTCATAAGATGACATCAGAATGGAAAAATATTTTTGGGTTTTATCCATCTTTTTGCTTCGGTTTGGTATCAACTGTCAACATCTCCAGAAACAATCTACAAAACTTAGAAAATGAGTTTTTTCTAGATTTGCTATGTCATGAGGTAGGCATCTTATCACATCATTCTTTACATATTCTTTTCCATCTTTTTGATCAATATAATTAAACGTAATATCCTAAATTTGGACATAGGATTTCCCTTCATTATACAAATCTTATTTAGGAGATCTAGGGCATCAAACCCTTCCAAATTTAGATCTTACATTTTGGTGAACCTACGATAGACAACTCCTTCTATTTGGTGTTAGATTTACATCTTACATCACAAATTTGCATTTGTAAATACAAAAACACTTCTTGCATTTCATTCATTATGAATTTCTTTTGATGTGTGGCTATTTTTCTTATTATGCTTCTTTTAGCATCTCTTTATAGCACCTATGATGTCCATTAGAGTGTCATTCACTTTCTCATGTTTGTTAATCTTCATATTTCACTTGCTTATGCTATTATAAGATTGACAAACACTAATCTCCCTACTTTCAAAACTTTAATTAAGGATTTGTGTAATGGATTTATTACTCTTTTGGATTATGTGAAGAATTTGGTGGATGATACCCCATTACCTAATCTTCCTAATCCTAACATTCCTAATCCAATCATTCTTAATAATCCTACTACTATTCTTCCATCTTCCATCCCTAGTTCTTCTTCTCATACTTTTGTTAAGGCTCAAACTATGGTACAAGCTGAGGATGTGCAAGAATCTCTAGATTTACCTTCTCCTTCTTATCCTATCCATGATGATAATAAAGGAAAATCCAAAGAACATTCTCCTAAAAACATTATTCCACCTTACACAACATTCTCTCATGAGAATCCTAATCAATCATCTCCCATAGATACTATGCCAGATAGGTATACTAATGGGTACACTATGGTAGATAAACAAGGTTATAAGGGTTTAGGGCTTGGTGTTAATGAACATGGCATTAAAAACCCGATAAATATAGCTTCTACACATAATATGCATGGTATAGGATAATTAAATTCTCCATTTCCTATGGCTGATATGAACTATCATCCTCCTCTTGATATTATTCTCCCAACACCTACCTTAGATCATCTTGATACTCCTCAAGATGTAGCTAAGAAAGTGTATGTCCAATTAATGGATTCAAAGAAAGAAATCTTTACACCTATTCTGAAAAATGCTTTACATAAGTACAAATGCCCTTTCCACAATAGTAATAAACATTTACTTTCTGATTGTGTGTATTTCAAATTATATGTTTGAGAAAGAGATTCTCTTGGAATTATATCTTATTCCTGAGTAGTCTTGCAATTTCTTCATAATTTTGACATAGGGCATTCCCCTCCTTCTTCTCCAAATTAGATTATGTTTTCCCTCTTGTCTCTTAAACTAGGGGGCAAGAGGTATTCTCTTTCAATCTTATAGAATCCATTATTCTCTTAGCATGTATGTTGTTTTGAGTATAATTGGTTATTCTCTTTACATTCTATCCTTATAATTTCCTTCACTCATGATATTCTTTCTAGGACATCTGTTTTGTAGGGATATCTCTTATTTTTATAACTTTTTTGATATAATTTAATATATCCCTTGCTATCATCTCCAGGGGGCAAGGTATTTTCTCCTTCTACCTCTATCTAAGGATCTCCTTTCCTTAGCTTAGTGGCTTTTGTTTATAATTCAAACATTATTTTCCTTATAAAGATCCATGTTATGACCATTGACACCCCCCCCCTATTTGGAGAGGTGATTGTCATAGGTCATTACCTCTTCTTTATTTGGAAAATTATGTTCTTTATAAACTCTTTCCCTAGCTTGTTGGTTAGAGTTTTTATCCTTCATACCAAGATTCTTCATTCTCTTCCTTGCCAGGGGCTTGATGATTGAATCTTGGGTCCCTCTTGTCTTTCGAAGAAGACATCTTATCCTAAGCACTCCTCTATGGTAGGGCTCTTGTTGATGAGATATCTTCCTCTTTGAGGATCCTATTTTCCATAAGTGACATATCCATTTCATGATTATCTATGTTCTTAGATGTAAGGGTCAACACTCTTTGCTAAGAATATGGTATACATTGTTGTAAAGCTGGATATCTCCTTACCATGTGAAGTAGATATCCTCTTCCTCTTCCTTATCCTACCTAGTAGGTAGCCATGATAAGGAGGGGGGAATATATAGGGTCTCCCTTGTACTATAGTTTACATTTATTTACATTTCACAGCATGCTAAATCCTCAGAAGGTAATGCACATAAGTCACTAAATCCTGAAGAGACACGCATTTTTACTTTTATGTATGCTAAATCCTCAGAAGGTAACGCACACAAGTTGCTAAATCCTGAAAAGACACACATTTTAATTTTTTTCTAAATCCTCAGAGGGTAACACACATAAGTTGTTAAATCCTGAAGAGATATGCACCCTTTTACGATATTCTAAATCCTTGAAAGGTAACACACATAAGTTGCTAAATCCTGAATGAACACACATTTTATACTCCATAGTGACACAAGAATGTGGATCTATGAGTATTTTCAAAAAGCTGTCAGAAGATGCACTAACAGTTATAAGCATAGTTTATGGGTGAACTTGTTGGGGGCTCTCCCTCCTTGGTGATTCACACTAAGGTGGTCATCTTACTAGGTGAGGTAATCACTTTTTTTTTCTCTCTTTTTCTCTCATGCTAGTAGGATTAGATCGTGAAGCTATTTTATTAATAGTGTTGTTCTTGTCCTATGTTGTCATATATGTTTTATATGATTGAATGTTCTTTACTTTCCATATCTTAATTTATGTATGATAATCTAGAATCCTTATTCTAGGGGCTCGTGTTCTTGGCTTAGTGATATACTATCTCTATTACAATCCACTAGGATCTCTTTCTTCTAACTTTACCGTGAGCAAGTTTGATTTCCATACTCCCGCTAAAGTGGGGGCTTAATGTATCATCTTAAAATGGAAGCACTTCAAGGTTAAGAGTTTTTAGCCCTCCTTAGGGGATGTATTTGACCTCCATTACATCATCCCACTATTTCTGCATCATCCCCCCTGATCTGCTCCTCCTTATACCACTTTTGGGACTGATTTTTGCATTCTAGGTTGTAGGACTCTGTTTCTAGGATATAGTGACAGGGTCAACCTCCTAGGATAGGTTCAACCTTGGCCCTGACCTAGGATAGGGTCAACCTTGGCCCTATCCTAGGATAGGGCTGACCTCGACCCTATCCCAGGGACCAAAACCCAGAACCCTGTAGTTCCTGGCTTGTCAGTCTTTGCAAAAAGTTTCTTCCTGCTTCCAAGTCGGCTGTTTCGGGCTCTGAAGCATGGATTCCTAAATTATATTTAATATAGGTCCTCTCCTAGGGTTAAAGGCTTAAATTATGATTTAATTATCCTATGTAGGCCTCCTTAGAAGATTGTGCCCTAATTTCATATAAAAGGGAGCCTTCTCCTCTCATTTTCTCTAACCATCATCAAGCAAACTAAGTCTTCCAAGTGCAAAAGGCTCTAATCAAGATTTTTCTCAAGAATCCATTATTCTCAAGCTCTCAAGGTGTTCAAGTATTCTTCTCAAGCATTCAAGTTCTCCATTGAATATTAAAGATTCAATCTTTCAAGTCTTTGAAGGGATTAGGTGTAAACATTCAAGATTCATTTCCTAGATCTAGCCATCATGGTGGTGTGATCTTCCTTCAAGATACTTGGTGCCTCTTCAAGACTCTTTCATCATCCTTCTAAGGTGTATTCCAAGCATACAATCATGAAGGTTTATGGTCTTTAAAGTTCCATGCTTTCATACTTACATATTTGCATACATTTGAATTACATTAGCATACCTATTGAATATCATAGCTTCACTACTAGATTCAATTCTACTACTTGTTAGCTTTCCATACTTTATTGATTTCAAAGGTTAATTCAAAAACTAGGGTTTGACCAAGGCAAACCGCTCCCCAAAAACAAACAAATATTTTTCTTGTAGGTACAGGTTTGGGATTGTAGATTCGAGGCCAGATCTGGATACCCTTTTTAGATTTCTTTTGGACTGTGTGAATAGGGACACTTTCAGATCTGAGCAAATCAAGTTGGAAAAAGTGGTATAGGGTCAACCTTTTTCATAAGATGACATCAGAATGGAAAAATATTTATGGTTTTTGTCCATCTCTGTGTTCCGGTTAAGCATCAACTGTCAACATCTCTAGAAACAGTCTACAGAACTTAGAAAATGAGTTTTTCTAGATCTGCTATGTCATGAGGTAGGCATCTTATCAATTCATTCTTTACATGTTCTTTTCCATCCTTTTGATCAATATAATTAAATTTAATATCTTGAATTTGGACATAGGATTTCCCTTCATTATACAAATCTTATTTAGGAGATCTAGGGCATCAAACCCTTCCAACTTTTGATGACATGCAAGAGGTCATGTGAATTTGTGGAATGAGGTTGGATAAATTTATTTAGGCCCTATTCATGACCAATATGATACAAATCCAACAATGGATTTCACACAAGACTATTTTTTATAGTACTTCCCTCTCAAGGCACTTAACTTCTTGACTAGTGCCGAGAAACAGTATGTGCCAAGCAACAGTATGTGTCAGGAAATAGTATGTGTCAAGGGCTTCAGCAACCAAGCACTACAACTAAATACTTTCCCAAAAAACTATGAAAAATAAGGGCAGATTCAGATACCCTTTTTGTCAAGTTACAAATATCCCAAACTTGATAGAAGTGACTTGACAATATAGTGCCTAAAATGTTGATATTCTTGATATGCTTAACATGCCTAATCACCCCCAATTAGGTTTGATTAAAAAATAAAGTACCTAGATATTTGAGTGAAGAGACTAACCATTGGTTTAGGGATGGTCTCCATGCCTAATGTACCCCAAATATTCAATCTAAGTGCTTGATGCAACCCCAACCTGCCTCTGTCATCAGATATCTTTAATGTTCACTAGTCGCCACATTGAGATGTCAACCAAAAATTAGTTCAAACTCTTTCCTTTGACCAAAAAATTGAAAAGGGCCTTTGGAATCTTGGAATAGATACACATCCCCCTCATTTCACCAACCTTGAGATTTCTCTAATGGTGGAATGAGGAGAACTGGTTGTTTATTCTAGGAAACCCTAGGTGCTCATGGTTTTCAAACATTTATTACAAAATTGACAATAGCTCACGTTCTACAATGAATCAAAGACTCAAAAAAATGTAAGAGAAAGGTAATTCAATAGGCTTTAAAAATCCATCAGTTTTCTTCCACTTTGAGTCTGTACAAGCCTATACAGATCTAGAATAACTGACTGTTTGCAAGAAAATGGTTCTATTTTATAGATTGTTTGCAAAATTTACATTACTTGTCATCATCCTCTCCTCCACCCACCTATAAGGGATAGTTGAGGAGTTCCTCCAATGGTTACAACTCCATTTCAAATAAGGATCCATTGGGAGCAATTTTTGCAACCAAAATTAAAAATTTGTATTGTCAGCAAAATGTTGCTATGCAACTTTTTATGCAAATGTTGCATTTTGCATATTTTGCACAAATTGAACAATTATTTATTGTTCACTTGCCTAGGGGTCACTATTAGACCAAACCTATTTAATGAACACCTAAAACACTAAAATAACTCAAATTCTAATTTTATGAATCCTTTGACCATAGCTGACCAAGTGGTTCATAAAGGCCAAATCTTTGCACTAGATCTTAAAAATGGATCATTATTGAAAACAGGGAATCCTAAATGTTTAAGACATGTTACAAATACCTTTAGGATGTTGGGGCTCCTGCACCAGATTTTCTGGACCGATGGCATCCTCAACATCATTAGTTCTGATCAAGAAGATCTATCACCCCAAGCTTCTCCCTAAGATACACAAATGTATCCTTTGGCAAAGGCTTTGTAAAGATATCAAAAATCTATTCCTTAGTAGACACAAATTCCAGTTTCATTTCATTTTCACAAAATTTATCCCTCAAAACATGATACTAAATAGAAATATTATTTGTCTTTAAATGTGAAAGAGGATTCTTTGAGATATTTATAGTACTAGAGTTATGATAATGAATAAAAATAGGTTCATCAATTCCTTTCCTTATATCCTTCAACATTTTCTTCATCCGAACAACTTGATTACAGTTTATCATAGCAACAACATACCCAACCTCACTAGTAGATTGAGAGATACAATCCTGCTTCTTACTAGTCCAAGAAAATAGTCTCTTACCCAAAAAGAATGCATCTCCACTAGTAATTTTTCTGTCATCCACATTACCTACCCAATCAACATGAGTGTATGCACATAGAGTAAAGTCATCATATTTTTCATACCATAATCCATAGTCAATTGTACCCTTCAAGTATCTAAAAATTCCCTTGACAGAAACCATAAGTGATTCCTTCATTTTAGCTCAAAATCTTACATCGATTCCAACAACATTTGATATATCAGTTCTAGAATGAGTTAGATATTGCAATCATCTAATCATAGATCTGTATAATTTTTTATTAGTACAAGGGGAATCATCATCCTTAGTTAACTTGCAACCAGTAACCATAGGATTTCCTACCAGTTTTGAATCTTCCACAGTGAATTTATTCTACAATTCTCTAACATACTTGGATTGTATTATAAAAAATCCTTTATCCAACTGTGTAATTTGCAATCCAAGAAAGAATTTCATCTCACCTATCATCGACATCTCAAATTATTTTTGCATTTCATCAACAAAACCTCTACTCAACTCATCATTACCACCAAATATAATGTCATCAACAAATAATTCAACTATCATCAATTATTCTAAAATATAATTTACTATCTACAGTACCCTTTCTAAAACCAATCTTTGTCAAATACCTATCCAATCTAGCATACCAGGATTTAGGAGCTTTCTTTAATCCATATAAATCTTTCTATAATTTATAAACCATATCTCCTTCCCCAATTAGAGTAAAACCATCAGGATTATCAATATAAACATCTTCCTCTAGTTCACCATTTAAGAATGCAGACTTAACATCCTTATGATAGACTTTAAATTTTCTGTAAGCTACATATGCAAGAAATAATTTAACAACTTCAATTCTAGCTATGGGAGAAAATGTTTTCATAAATTAGATACATTCCATCTATGAACATCCTTTGCATACCAATCTTTCTTTGTTATGAACCACTTTACCATCTTCATTCAACTTGTTTCTGAATACCCATTTAGTACTAATCACATTTTTGTCAATAGGTCTGGGAACAAGAATCCAAGTCTTGTTCTTCTCAATCTGATTAAGTTCTTCTCTCATTGTTTTCATCCAACTCTCATCATTACATGTAGCCCTTATATCTTTAAGCTCAAATTTAGATAACAAACATGTTTCATCCCTAGCAATTCCTCCTCTAGTTTGAACACCTCTACTCTTATCACCAATAATGACATCTTCATAATGATTAATCCTTACATATCATCGATGTAAGATATGTAGTAGACCATTTGGTGTGAATATCCACTTCATTTTCCAGTAGTTCCTTATGCTCTTCCGGTCCATCCTGATTCTAATTTTTCACTTCCATAATCTAATTATCTTCTTCAGCTATATCATACCAGCAGGTTCTTTCTGATCTTTGCACATTCTCATCAACTCTGACATTTGCATTTTCAACAGTCTTCTTCAGTCTGTATTTATAACATTTATATGCTTTTCTCTTTGTAGAATATCCAAGAAATATTCCTTCATCACTTCTAGGATCAAACTTTCAAATATCCTCATCTCTCTTAATGTAGCATTTACTTCCAAAAATTCTAAATCATTAGGGATATGACCATACCATAGTTCATAAGGAGTCTTACCTATTTTCTGCCTAATCTTTTCTCAGTTCAAAGTATATACTATGGTGTACACTTCTCTCCAGTAGATTTGATGAAGGGTGCTCCCCTTATTAACACAAACACACAACAATATTGAGAATAACAAGATTTGCAAAGACAGGAAATGGACTTTCTATGAAATGAAATTATAATATTCTGAAATATAACATGCACCTTTAGAAATGCAACATGCAAAAGCACATGGGAATTTTATTACAATAATCTACAAGCTAAAGCCACCAGCTGCATAACCTAGAACCGCCCTAAATAACCCTACGGGCCTTCAATATATATGCAATTTTAACCGCCCAAGAAGACTCTAGAAATTAAACCCTAAAGTTTGAGGCCAACCATCCCTAAAATATTATTATTCATTTTTATCACATAAGAGTAGGGCCAAACAACTTCACAACCCAAAAAGAAATTTTGAAGAAACTTTAACATTTTCAAGTTCAGGTAGCGCAACTTTTGGAGATCATAATTCATCAGCCGTTGACTCGATGGGCCACTGTAACCCCATTTTGGAAATGCCACAAAGTTCTCTACAATGCTTTACTTGGGAAAGCCTATTCAACCAAAGTTTTGACCCCATTTGGAACCTCGAAAGCCTTCAAAACTAAGTTCAAAGTTTCTATACCCTGCTGCCAATACCGAAAATATCCAATATCTACAAAACTAGGCTTGATATGGAAATAAAAATTTATTGGTAGGCTGATATAGTCAAAGTGAATCTCTAGGGAAGAAAATATAACATTCTGAGCTCAAACAGAAAACTTACTAAAAATAGTAACTTTCCAGAAATAGTAACTCTCCACAAAATAGCCCTTATTAAAAAGAAACCAGAAAATATTTTTGGGTGATGCAAGATTTCTCTTACACTCCAGTTGAAGAGTATGTCTTATTGTTAAAAGTAGATCAATTAGTTTATCTAGTTGATATTATTTTCACATGTTGTTAGGTTTCATCATTTTAGACAAATATCTTATGGCATTAGTAGTGCTAACTCTCACCATATTACCAAACTTCACATGAAAAAATCTTCTATGTCATAACCAACTATCATCAATATTATCAATCAAACATTAATTCTCAACAATTTTCAAATGAAATATATTACCAAAAGTTTGTGTATTTGATGCAATAATATTTCCTATACTTCCAATGATCTTGAAGAATTCATCCATAAATTCCAAATTCTAAATTCCAATTTGTAACCTTTATCCAATAGTTGTCCAACACTCAACAACTTATGACTTAAAACTTCAACATAAATGACATCGTCAATACTATTTTTCTATCAAGAGTTGTTAGCCTAAATGATGTAGTGATGCTAAGTATTTCATTGATGAAGATTGGTACAAGCTTGATGACATGTGAATCAGTTATTTGGTTGTCATTGATGTCAACTAATTGACTTATTATTTTTAGTATCTTACCAGATATTGTGTAAGTGAATCATGAGTTGCAGTATGTTTTTGAAGTTTCTATTCTAATGGAAGTATATGGCATGTGCTATGATGTTTAATTTTCTACCGTGACTCTTTCTATGCAGAATTGAGTTGGTTATGTTTGATTGAACTCAAACTAGGTAACTACTAGAACAGTCAGTGACATACATTAAGTGATTTGAATGACATCTCAAATCAATAAAGTATTTGGTGGAGCAGTCATAGGATATGATTGTAAACATTTTCAAGAGATTATTTTTTCTAGTGTGATTCATAATGTTGATTGGTACAACTATTTTATTTGACTGGAAGCGGTGCTAATAGAATGAATAGGTTAACAAGACAAAGTTCTTGAACACACTATGAATATTTGTAGATTAGTGAAGGAATTTGATGTGGCAATAGGATCGGTGATGAATTTCATAAATTAGAAAGTTAGTTCCATGACTGTAACACTTACTTGACATCTCATTGCTCAAGGTATGCATTTAAGGTATATTCTTTAAGAAGTTTCTTTTGGTCAAATGAGTTTTTGAAAATGGCTCTAGTACCAAGGTAAAATCTATGTGTAAGCCGACACAATTAGAGTAAAACATTTTATGAGTGAATAGATACATTCTAGATTACCAAAGATGATAGAGGTCATTCATATATCAGATCTAGGGTTTATTTTAAGTTGGTGGAAGTAATTCTATATAGTGAATAAGTTGGAAGAGAAAAAGAGAGAGTAGAAAGATGATTACAAATTATAGAAGGATTCAGTGAAAGAAAAAGTAAAGGAATCAAGTGTGATCAAGCTGAGGAATATTATATAGTATGAAGATGAATTTTAGAGCTCAAAATGATATGATTATGTGGAGGTAGTAGAATTTTCACAAATCATTAAATCTTTTGCTTTCTAATCATTGTAACAGTGAAATCCCTTAATAGGGTGGATCCTAATAAGTCTTTATTATAAATCAAATAACAAGGTGACACATTAGCTTGTGTTTTAAGTCCTCTAAAAAATATTCTCTTAACAAGGCAAAGATCCTAATAGATCTAAAGGAAAATCCCTTAACCGGGTAACACCCAACAATATTTTGTAAACCTTTAACAAGGTAAGCTCCTAACCTATTCCAGAAGAGTAAAAGTTTTGTGGGTATCATCTCACGTCATTTTTTTTCCCATTTGGGTTTCCATGAGATAAGTATGGTGTTTACATTGTGTGGTTTATTACTTATGGATATATACATTGAAATTTTTACTTATATTAGTTGATATTAAATGATTTGGTTCATAATGTTTAAATAAGTTGAATCAAGTCAATTTGTAGATGACTTATTCACCTCTCCTCTCTCAGTAATAAGACTCAAGTATTAACAATTGGTATCAGAGCAGTTGGTTCTCTAATTGTGAAAGATTAACAACTTAGGGGAAAGATATGAAGATGTATAAGAAGGAAGCACCAAAGTTGTCTAAGGAAAATTTCTCTACATGGGTAAGAAGGATGAAGCTGCATCTTTTAGGTATTGGAGAGAAAGCATTAGATCATCTAATAACCAAGTACGTTCAACCTTATGGCATCCTAACTTCTGATCGAATAAAGAGAGAGATATAGCATAACACTGTAATGAAAGAAATTGTAAGTGCTCTATCTGATGCTGAGTTTTTAGATATCAAGGAAATGGATAATGCTAAAGATATGTGGAATAAGTTGGTAATAGTCCATGGTGATGATGTTCATGTTCAGAAAGAAAAGGTAGGCAGTCTATGAGGAAACTATGATGAAATGAGAATGCGGGAAGGAGAGAACATTGCTCAATACATCAATAGACTAAAGGAATTTGTTTTTTCTATCAAAGGAGATGGTGATCAACTTGAAGAAGATGATGTGGTAATTAAAATATTGAGAACCCTTCTACCACAATATGCTATTAGAGTCTCTGATAGCTCGTTATAAAGGCTCAAAAACTAGGCATAATCCTTTAACTCAGGGATTGGACATCCAACTAAGCACTTTATCCTCTTTATAAGAAACTCATTTAATATGTCAAACCTAGGGACATGTTACTTGAAATGGGAAAGAAATATATATGCACCAAGTAGTTTCTCAACCAATCACTCTATAATCACTACATGAAACAAATGCTGGAAAGAAACTATTCTAATGCAAGAAGTAAATGCCCTTGAAGGGAAACTATACTATTACTACATGAAATGAATACTCAAAAAGGAAGTTAAGCTATTGCTATGAAAGAAAATACTTGAAAGTAAATGATGGAAGTGAATATTGCTAGTAGAATGAAAGAGTGCACAAACTAACTACAATGCCTTAGTTACTCTGTTGTTTGGCTGTAGGAAGCGATAGTTGTCCCGTGGCTTTGGCTATAGGAGCTATTCAACATAGGAATTGAAATGACGAAAATGTAGGCAAGAAAACTAAACTAAAATGAATCTAAATATGGATTCCTCACCAAGTAAGCCCCCTTGGGTGAGTACCCAAAACACTCAATTACACAAAATTAATCTCAACACTTAATTTTCTCATTAAAATGAATAAAAAAGTACAGAGATTCTCATAAACAGTAAAACAATAGAATTGAACTATACTGCAACTATCTCCTAATAATTCCATCCTTTCTCACGCAAGAGAGGGTATTTATTTAAAGGAAACATCTAACTTCTAAAATAAACATGCTCTAAGAAAAGGCTGAGCTTTTATTACAAACAACAAACAGAAAGGAAAGCTAGAAAGTAGGAAATGGAATCAGTCTAGAAAAGAGGAAAGAACTACTTTGACAACATATCTAACTTCCCACTCTCTCCTAGATTTCATCAGAGAACTTATTGCATTTTCCAAGTATTCACTCAAAATTTTCCACCTAGATTAAGTAGAAACCTTCTGCTAATGCTACATCGATGTTCCATCTGTGTGCATCTACTGCATGACCAAGTCAAGCGTCCAATGCATGGACGTGCTCACCTAATTAAGATGATGGTTGCTAATTTGATGCATTAAATTTAAACTATTAGGATAAGAGCATTCATGGAAAATAATCATTAAAGTACATATGCATTATCTATCGCTCAATCAGTTAATTCATCCATAAAACATGATCATGATTCCATAGTAATAAATAGAGCATATTCATCTAGATAAAGCATATTAAGTAAGAATATGTCCATAGCATAGGTTTAGTGGTTGCATACCACATATTAGTAGTTTTAAAGCATAAAGTCTCAGAGTAAATAAGAGAAAACATGGCAAAAGACCTATCAAAAGTTCTCCTAGGGTATCTAAAGTATGTCATTAAAATGGCCTACCATTTTTCCCCCTACAAAGACTAGTGCCAGTCCTTAGGCACTGAGATATTACAAATCTTTTGCAAGTACCCAGAGGTATCCTTTCTATGTTTCTCCACTCATGGAGGTGCCCAATCACCAGTAAAATCTATTTGTCCTCTCCATCTTCACGTGTCTTCTTAGTTCCAGTTGCTCATCCATTTTTTATCCACATAAGTGTATAGCGACCATAAAAGTAGAGGAGGATGAAAGGTAAGTGGAAACCATCTTTTGGGCTGTTGCTGATGTCCCAGGTGTATATACTAGTGAACACACTGCATTGCAACTTGTAGGTTGATCACATTGTGTGGTTCTACCTTTTTCAGTGCCATAGTTAATCACCCCCATCTCTGCCTTAATCCCTTGGCTACTATGTTCCCATCTGCTAGTGACAATCTCTCAAATGCCACAAAAACATCTTCACAGCTATCTAGAATTATTTCTCTGGGTGCAGAATAATAAAACCCATAAAAATTTTGCATCCAATCTCAATATAGTTGTTGACGTGACCGGATTTCAGGAAGAAGAGGCAATGAAATAGACTATTTAAGTATTTTGTACCTATGTAATTGTTCTCCATCATTAATCTCATTTTGGGTCTAGGAAAGGAGGGAAGACAAATGAATATCGCCAACAAAAATTAGGGGATTCTAATCAGTGTTAGAAGGAACAACATAATTGTGAAGATATAACTTACATAACAAATTTTGAACACAATCAAGTGATGTATTATATGCAGCCACAAATTCATGTTTGCTTCCTATGCCTGAGTTGAGAACCCAAAGAACTCTCATTAACTTAAATAGTAGGAATTGTTCCTTAAGGCATAGCTTATAAACCCTTGGTGGTGGTCTACACTCTATTAAACCTGGAATTATGCCTGTAATTTTATTTATTTTACTCTGCAAGAATTGAATTTCTTGATGTTTCCTCTTGAGTTCCCTTCTCAATTTTTCCTTCTCTAACTCCCACATTGAATTTTTATATTACATCTCATTAAAATAGTCAACTAAGAGGGCATGAACAATTACCTCTTTTGGCTTCCTATGTGGGACCAGCTTGGCTACTTGTTGGCCTTCCTTTTTCTTTTCACAAACTAGTATTTCAATTGGAACAAGGATCTTTTCCTTGTGATTGCCTTCTTACCAAGAAGAAGATTATTTTTTGGCTCCCTTGGGTTTTGCTGCCTCTTGAATTATACACTCCGCTTCTTTACCCACATTAGCAGTTGCTCCCTCCATCATATCCTGGCATTCTGCAAATGGACTGCCTACTTGCAGTTGTTCTTGTAAATGCTCCTTAGAGGAGACATTAGGAGAAGAGTCAACTATAACATGGGAATCCTTTTTGTCTATTTGTGTAGTGTTCAAATAAACACTTCTTCGTAATGGAGTATCAAAAGAAGCTACATGATGCTTCTATGAATTTCTTCTTCTCTTAACAAGTGTGGATGTAGGAGAAACAATAGAAATAGGAACATCTTGACTCATATATTCTGCCATCTTGGCCTTACCCTTACCCTTTTTTATCTATTTTCTCAGCTTTTACGGTGTGAGAAATTGTGGGAACATCAGTTCCTCCACTCCTTGAGGTAGGGTTTGGATGGCATGATGCCACATTCTCCACATCAATTCCCAAAGGAGAAGGATTCATAAAAGGTCCTTCTAGCTCAACAAATTCCTCATCCTTATCAGGATTATTCCCTTGTTGTTCTTGAATTTCAAGTCGTGGCCCTTCTCCATGGAACTAAACATGAGGCACTACAATTAATTTGTCCCAAGACATGGGAGAGACATCCCGCAGTGTCCTTTCCACCAAGAGCTTGATTAAACCATGGTGCATCACTGCATTCTACCACCCCTTTCATACCTCTTTAGCACTTAAATTTAAAAGGTCATAAAGAAAATTGGGGACATTTACCAAATGGCCATGTCATAAATGACTCAATAAATTGAAGTGTATTGCATTTAGAAAATAAAAATGGCCCTCACAATTAATATACCTGATACTATGTACTTCCAACTGAGGATAATCTCCTTGAAGAGATAACCGCTTAACACCCTATTTTCTATAATCTACTGGAACATCTGCTGGTAAAGAAATTTCTCCTCTAGTTGTGCCTGCATCGTGCCCATGCAAAAATGCTTCTCCCATGGAAGGAAGTCCAGAGACTTTGAAAATTCTCTCTTTAGAAGATTCTACTCACAACCCTTTGAAATATGCAACACCATTGCTATAATTCCTCAAGAATTCTAGTGTCGTGGCTTCATCATGACCATTCAACCTTACAAAGTAGGTCAGCCACCCAACTTTATTAAAAACCTAAACATTGGCCTGGTCCTATAAAAATGATGAGTGTTTTGTTGGTTCATGCCATATAGGCAGACCACCCATCCTATTGTTTTAAAACTTCAACAATTTTTGAAAAACTCTAAAAAACCCTCTTATTCCACTACTACTATTAATTCTATTTTCTGAAATGCCACTGTTGTGCCCAGAATTTGAATAAAGCTTTCTATTTTTTTGGGTAACCCAGACAAGACACAAAATAATTTTTTAAAATAGTGCTGTAAATATAAGCTGGGATTTTGAGTTTAAAAGACAGGGCTGATTTCAAAATGTTACACGCAGGGATTGTCAAATCATCATTTTTGACATGACAACATAGTACAATTCTTGTAGAAAAAATATTAATAAAAAAGGATGGCAATCATGAAAATATATTTTAAATTGATGAAATATTCGAGCTAATGGAAATTGTGGGATAAGTCATTTATTACACACAAAACCTATCTGACTGCCCCCTACAAATAAAGGTGACAAATGTCCACACTTGCATGGCTAAAAAGTATAGCAAAATCATGGATGAAACACTACATTAATTATAATGTATCATAATGATATTAAATGAAGAAAAAACTTTTTGAAACAATAAAGTAATGTGTACCTTTGAATATTAAATCTTGAAATGCCCAAATCTGGAAAGATTTGATGACGTGGGTAGAGCAAAAATTTGAGATGGCACAATAATGAGGTGATGTGAATGTGATGATGGCAGAAAAAAGTGATGAAAAATTTGATGGGATGACATTTTTATTATGGACAAGCAATTTTCATGGGAAACAAAAAATTTATTATGAATTCATGTGGAAAAAATGTTAAAGAGATGACCAGAGCAAATAATTACTCTGATTGGCTGCTGGAAGGCCCTTAGCACAAAGAGGTCCTTTGGCTGTAGGAAAGTCTTCAGATGGAGGAGGTTCTTCACCTATAGGAAAGTATTCAACTAGAGGAGGAGGTTCTTCAATTGTAGGAGGTCCTTTGGCTATAGGAGGTTCAACTAGGGCAAGAGAAATCTCAAACTGTCATAGGAAATTGGCCTTTTTCTTAGGTTTATGGTATAGGCAAAGCCTATGACCATTCACTAGTAAATTGAAATGTATAGGGTGCATGGTGGATAAATGAATTAATCCATTAGCATAAACATGTATAATTTCATAAGGGCCAAGCCAATGTGTTGTAAGCTTACCTTGGGTTTCCTGGAATCTGGAGTCATACAAAAGAGCCCAGTCGCCAGGAGAAAACTATTTGGTAAGGATATGAGAATCATGCCACTTTTTCCACTGTGTCTAAACCAATTCAGTGTGTTGCAAGGTGGCTTTCCTTATCTCACCCAGTTGGTTAAGCTATAGGATCCTATCTCATTGTGCTTCAGTAAGATCAATGTTGAACTGTAATGTCGTACGTAAAGTTTTATGTTTAAACTCAATCGGCATCACAACTATTTTTCCATATACCAACTCAAAAGGAGTAAACCCTATTATCATTTTCCATGTAGTTTTATAGGGCCATACTTCTTCTTGGAGGTGACTGCTCCAATATTTCTTGTGTAACTATACTATCTTGGTGAGGATAGCTTCTATCTCTTTGTTGGTGATTTTTGCCTCACCATTCGCTTGTGGATGATAGGGACTAGATTTTTGATGATGAATATTATACTCATTCATCAGAGAAGCAATCAATGTAGATGTAAATTGAGCTCCTTGATTAGTGACTAACTCTCTAGGTACACCATAACCTGTGACTATCTCCTCATATAGAAACTGTGCGACCTTGTTATCCCTTGCATGCTTCATGTCTCTAACTTTTACCCACTTGGTCACATAATCAGTTATACAAGGATGTATGAATTGTCATTTGATGCAAGACTGATGGGACCTAAAAAATTGATTCCCCATTTATTAAATGGAGTCACCACTACTTGAGGAAAGAGTGTCATTTCATCAAATTTAGTAGGTCACCCCATCCTCTAACATCGATGACACTTCCTAGTGTAATTGGTTGCATCCTTGTAGAGGGATGGCCAGTAGTAACCAGTGTTAAGTACCTTCATGGATGTCCTTTTGGTAGAAAAATGTCCTCCACATGGCTCATCATCACAAGACCATAGGATGTCATAATTTTCATCCTCTCAAATACACCTTCTCAATATTTGTTTGGGCCAGTATAGAACAAACAATCAGCAATCCATGAAAAGTTGAAAGTTTTCTCTATTAGTAACCGCTTTTCCTTTGGGGAGAAGTGTGGAGGACATACCTTTTGTGAAAGAAGATAGTTAGCAATATCAGCATACCAGGGAGCTTGAGATACAATAGAGAATAGGTGGTCATTAGGGAAACTATCATCAATGGCCATAGGTTCATCAGCATTCTGCAAGCATGAGAGAAAATCAGCCACCACATTTGATCTGCCTAGCTTATCTATGATGGTAATGTCAAACTCTTGTAGCAGAAATAACCACCTAGATAACCTCCCTATGATTGTAGGTTTGTTAGCCAGGTATTTAATGGCTGCATGATCTGTATGTACAAAGATTTGATAATCATTCACATAGTGGCAGAATTTTTTTAGAGCATAGATAACAGCCAATAGCTCCTTTTTGGTGACTGTATAATTCAACTTATCACCTTGCATATTTTTGCTAATGAAATAAATAGCATGTTCTAGAGTACCTTCCTTTTGTCTAAGAATTTCTCCAAAAACATTATTAGAGGCATCTATATGTATGTGGAATGGGAGGGTCCAATTAGGACCTCACAAAATAGGTGCCTGAGATAGAACAAACATCAGCTCCAGGAAGGATTCATCATAGTATGATGTCTAGATAAATTCAAAATATTTAGTGAGAAGTGAATACATAGGACTGGCCATATTTTTGAAGTCCTTTATCAATCTTCTGTAATACCCAACATGACCAAGAAATCATTTGACATATTTCTATTTGGACAGGGTAGGCAGATTCATAATGACTTCAATTTTGGATGGGTCTACTTGAATGCCAAGAGAAGATATATAGTGACCAATCACTACTCCTTCCTGCATCAACATAAAACACTTCTCGCTATTCAGAGACAGGTTGTGTTCTTCACACCTAGTGAGGACTTTTTCTAGATTTCCAATGCTTCCTCATAAGTTTCTTCATAAGTTGTAAGTTCATCCATATAAATCTCCATATAGTCATGGGAAATGTCAGAAAAAATGCTAATAAGTGCTCGGTGAAAGTAGCAGAAGCATTACAGAGTCCAAATGGTAGAAATGAATAAGAAAAGGTCCCCCATGGGTAGGTGAATGTGGTCTTTTCTTGATCCTCTAGGAGAATCTGGATTTGATTATATCCACTGTAACCATCCAAGAAAGAAAATTAATTCTTTCCTGCTAGAGAGTCCAGAACTTGGTCAATGAATGGAAGAGGGAAATGGTCATTTTTAGTGGCATTGTTAAGCTCTATGTAATCCACACACACTCTCCACTTTCCACCTTTCTTAAGAATGATGACTAGTGGGGAAACCCACTAGCTGTCTGAGATAGGGTATATGAAACCAGCTTTAACTAGTTTTTGGAGTTTGGCTTTAACTATCTCACGGAGGGAAGGGTTGACATTCCTTTTAAATTGCCTTACTAGGGTTTTATCTTCCTTTAGATAGATCCGATGAGTGCATAACTTTGGGTCCAAACCTTTCATATTAGCATAATCCTAGGCAAAAGATGTAATATGCCTCTTCAGTAAATTGGTCAATGATGTTTGCTACTAAGGAGTAATTTTCTATTAATGTTCAAGCAACAAGCAAGGGAAACTTCCAGTTGCTTAGTGAGCTCGACCATAGATGCATCTTTCAATGAGGGCACTTGGATCTCATAGGGAAGCATTTTGTGATAGAGGTAATTAGATGTAAGAGAAGATAATTGGTAATAAGAGTACAATGTCTATAGAAGGTGGTTTTGGAAGGAACTATCCAAAGGGTCTAAGTTAGATCCATACTGGTTATGCATGATATTGGTGATTGCTTTATCTTCCTCCTAAAGTTGCAGGAAGGGATCCCTTTTTAACATCATTAATTGGGAGACTGAATTAATAAATTCAGCTTCCTCTCCTATATCTGGCCATATGGGTAAGGCTAATTCCATCTAAGGTTAAGGAAGAGGAAACAAGGCCAAGGTTTTAGTGTGCTAACCATTATAAATGGTCATATCTCCTAACTAACAACTGATATAGGCATCAATGGTAGCCAGCCAAGGATGTCCCATAAAAATTGGATAGCCTCGTAGGGTAGCTTTGGTGAGAGGATCATGAAATGAATAGGGTAGGACCAAGACTCAAGGTTAACCACAATGTCATCCACCATCCCATCATGCTTTATAGTTGAACTGTCTATGAGCTACAAGATGGTAGGTGTATTTTGGAGGTTGGTGATACCAAGGTGTTGCATGATGTCCTTGGTCATGACATTAATGGTGGCTCCAAGATAATCCAAGGCATTTTTGATAGAAGTCCCATTAATAATGATCTCGACAATAGGGCTGTGAGGGTTGGAATATTTTGGGATGGTAAGCTTCCCTAACATGATGTCCGCTAGTTTTCCCAAGAGATGGACAGTCTGGGGATCCTTCTTCTTGTGGCCAGGCTATTTAAAGCAAGATTCCTTGATGGATTTTCCATAGGTGGGAAAATCTTTGATTTCCTGGAAAAGGGGAATTTGGACGCTGACATTCTTTATTTGTTCAAGGATATTGAAAGCTTCTTCATCAGTGGTTTTCAAATTTCTATGCTACAACCTTTGCGGAGAAGGGAGAATGGTATGCTGATTGGTTTTAGCTAGCGGTGCAAAGGCTACTAGATTAGATGGATTGTCAAGTTGATTGGGCTCCTCAGAAGACATTTCAATGATTACAAGAGGATTAAGTTTAGGCAGAGTGGTACTAGACCATAAGTGATTATCATCAAGGTTGATGGCATAAGAAAGATATTGCATGGGATACTATGATGGGTCTGTAGCATACACATTTTTCTGAGGCATAGGAGGTTGACTGTTGAGGTTTGGTTGTGGCTGTGTAGGTAGCTAAGTAGGCTTAGGAGGTGGGTTAGTGGCTGCAGGAGGCGGAAAAAGAGCTTTTTGTTGTCAAGGCTACATAGGTGGTGGTAAAAGTCCTTGTGGTTGATTTGGTCATTATTGGTTGCCTTGCCACTATGGGTTTCACTACCAATTACCCTGTGGTATTTTCCACACCCCTTGAGGTTGTTTCCAACCTCCTTGAAGGTTTGGCCACTGTGGATTGGGGTAATTCTTCCACTGATTCTAGGAATTGTCCTAGGGAGGATTTTGATAATTCATGGGGGGTTTCCATTGATTATTATAAAAGGACCACTAAATGTAAGAGGGTACTGAGGCATACCTTTTTTTTGCACACATGGTCATCATTGAGTGATGAAGAACAACTTCTTGTCCTCTGGTTCAATTGGTTTGTAATCAGTCAAAATTTGTGTAGTCTCCATGTTAGCAACTAGTTTGCATATGTAGTCTCTCTTCTTCTATCTACAATGTGGTTAGAATTCCACTAGCATGGCCTCTACTTTCTCATGTTTCTTCTTATCCTTCATGGTGTTTAGCTTAGTAGCCATGTTTTTAATGATATCTTTCTTGAAATCAGACAAGAGATTGGTTATCTCAGTCCATGAAGCACCAACACCATTGGACTTTCCAAAGGTGGACCTATATCCCCTTCCTTTCTTAAAAACATCTCTAGAGTACTTAAGGTAGATCTTCTGGATATCATCCCATGATACTTGAGTGATATCTCCTCTAGCCATCAATTCTAGTGCCTCTTTGCATCTGTCATGAATGCCTCACAAAAAGAGAAACTTTTGAGATTCTTCATTAAGCTCATGCTGGGTATTCTTTGGCAAAATAAACATGAACCTTGAGACATAATCCTCAAGAATCTCATCCTCTTTCTAGGTCATCTTAAATATGTCATCCCCTCACATATCATTTCCTCAATAGTACTCCTTTTTTTTTAGAAAGAAAGAAACCTTCATTTCATCCCAATTATGGATTACATCCTATCCTAAACCCATAAACCATCGTAGTGCAAAATCCTTAAGAGTTGGAGGAAAAAGATTAAGTCTGTGGGCATCAATGGTGTAGTCATAGCTCCTACAAAGGATATCAAACTCAAAGAGAAAGGTATCCAGGTCCTCTGTGACAAGGCCATAAAATTTTGGAAGAGTAGAAGAGGGAATATTCTTAAGGTTGTTATTATCATGCTGGTCAGATATGGGAAAAGGAAATGTAGTAGGATTGGCCATCCTTCATGGCCATTGAGGTGGATTTTGAGGTGGTTTTTGAGGTTGATAAATGACTAACTACCAAGGATTTTCTTCTTTAGGATTCTGGAATCCTAGGTTGGTACAGGCTTCAATAAATAGATTGGCTTCTGGTTGATCCTAAAAGAAACCACGAAAGTCACCCTCAGAAGATGAGGATGATGAAAGGGCTTTAGGAAGCTCAACAATAGCATCAAAAAATTGGCTTTCTTCTTTAAATAGGTTACTAGATTGATTTGGCAAGTACCTTCCTTAGGTGTCTCTTTGTCTATTATGCATGCAAATAGCACGAAATGATGTGAATAACATTTTTTTTCAAGATGAGGATTAATCTACTTAAAGTGGGAAATGAAAGCATGAAAGAAAATCCTAGGAATGGTTGAATAAAAACTAGGCTCAGCACCATCCAAAAAAATGACACCAAAAATGATCGCTCGTTATAAAGGCTCAGAAACTAGGCATAATCCTTTAACTTAGGGATTTCTCATCCAACTAAGAACTTCGTCCTCTTTATAAAAAACTCATTTAATATGTCAAACCCAGGGACGTGTTACTTGAAATAGGCCAAAAAAATACATGCACCCAGTACTTTCTCAACCAATCACTCTATAATCACTGCAGGAAACAAATGCTGGAAAGAAACTGTTCTATGGATGTAGGAAGTAAATGCCTTTGAAGGGAAACTATACTATTACTACATGAAATGAATACTTGAAAAGGAAGTTAAGCTATTGTTTTGAAAGAAAATACTTGAAATTAAATGATGGAAGTGAATGTTGCTAGTAGAATGGAAGAGTGCACAAACTAACTACAATGCCTTAGTTACTCTACTATTTGGCTGCATGAAGCGATAGCTGTCCCGTGGCTTTGGCTGTAGGAGCTATTCAACATAGGAATTGAAATGATAGAAATGAAGGAAACTGAACTAAACTAAAATGAATCTAACGATTGATTCCTCACCAAGTGGGCCCCCTTGGGTGAGTACCAAAAACACTCAATTACACAAAATTAATCTCAACACTTTATTTTCTCATTAAAATGCATAACAGAGTACATAGATTCTCATAAATAGTAAAACAATAAAATTGAACTATATAGTCACTATCTCCTACTAATGCCCTCCTTTCTAATGCATGAGTGGGGATTTATTTAAAGGAAACATCTAACTGCTAAACTTAACATGACCTAAGAAAAGATAGAGCTTTTATTACAAATAACTAACATAAATGAAATCTAGAAAGAAGGAAATGGAATCCATCTAGAAAAGAGGAAAGAACTGCTTTGACAACAGATCTAACTTCCCACTCTCTCCTATATTTCATCAGGGAACTTATTATGTTTTCCAAGTCTTTGCTCAATTATTTCCACCTGGATTAACCAAAATCCTTCCACTAATGCTACCTCGATGCTCCATCCATGTGCGTCTACTATAGGACTAAGTCAAGCGTCTAGCACATGGACGTGCTCACCTGATCAAGATGACAATTTCTACTTTGATGTGGTAAATTTAAACTGTTAAGGTAAGAGCATTCATGGAAAATAATGATTAAAGTACATATGAATTATCTATCGGTCAATCAGTTAATTCATCCATAAAAAATGATCATGATTCCATAGTAATAAATAGAGCATATTTATCCAGATAAGTCATATTAAGTAAGAATATGTCCATAGCATAGGTTTAGTGGTTGACTACCACATATTAGTAGTTTCAAATCATAAAGTCTTGGAGTAAATAAGAGAAAACATGGAAAAAGACCTATCAAAAGTTCTCCTTGGGTATCTAAACTATGCCAGTAAAATGGCCTATTAGTCTCTTTTATACAAGAACTGAGATCTATCATCCCTACAAATGTGACACTAGATTCTTTGGTTGGAAAGCTTACTTCTTTTGAGTTAAGTAACTTTGATAATAATATGCCTAGAATAGAATCTACATTCAAAGATTACCTAACCATTGGTTCATCAAAGAGAGGAAAGGAAGTCTCTAACTATTTTGAAGGAAATCATGATTATGATTCTATCTTGTAAGAGGAAAGAGAACAAAGAAGAGTTGGAAGCACTACTAGAAAGGAGATTACCTAGATGAAAACTAAAATACAAAGGTAAAATTCCCTTAAAATGTTTTTCAAGTAACAAAATTGGTGATATTGCATCTAGTTGTCCTAACAATGATAGGATAGATAAGTTCAAGAAATTCTAGAACTTCAAAGAGAAGAGAAAGAAGGAATGTTATCTAGCAGAAGATGGAGTGACAGATGAAGAAATAGATAGAAGAGATGACGAGGAAGAAATAGTTTTTGTTACAGTCAAAGAAGAACCCTCAACCAATGTAGATGGAGATAGTGAGGAGAAAGCATTGATTTCAAGCATGAATTATAGTGGTGACTGGATAATAGATAGTGGGTGCACACATCACATGAATGGTGACAAAGTAAAATTTATTTCAATGGAAGAATGTGATGGTGGTGCAGTCAGATTTGGTAATGGTTCTCCATGTGTTGTAAGAGGTAAAGGTTTAATAACACTTGATGACAATGTTGGAATTATATTGACATAATTTGTACTGAGAGGGGAGGGGTGAATCAATACCTCTAAAACTTTTCTTTGTTAGCCCATTAACCCTTAGTCATTAGTTAGTAACTTAACTTATCTATCTGTTCATCTTTCTTTATGCATATGAAATCATATCATACATTATTTCTGATATGTATCAATAATAAAAGCATTCATGAAATTAGCTAACACATGACACAAGATATGATATCGCAGAAAACCCCTGTTAAGGAAGTAAAAACTGTGGTGGGGATTGTTACCCACAAACTTCACTATCTACAGATAAGAAGAGTTGGTTAAGGCTTACAATTTTGGTCACTTTTGATGAACTACCCTGTTAGGAGTATTACATTAGAGACCTATTAAGATCTACTTCATTTGAAGCTTTCAACAACATAGTTAAGTGTGCACTCTGTTAAGAGATTTACAAAGGACGGTTAAGTCCACCTTCTAAAAAAGGATTTTAGATGTGATGCACTTGTTAGAATGCAACTACATAGGTCTTTGATCTGATGATAAATGCAATCTTCAATTTCTGATAACAGATCCTATAAAGCTCCAAAAATACTATTAATCATCCTTCCATGATTGAGTATTACCTTTATCTGCTCATCGGTAGCCTCTGTGTGTTCTTGATAACTGATGTATTCTATTTCTGATCTTTTGCATGAATTCTTCCTTTTGCTCCTTAGATTCTCTTCATGGCTATCAATTATAAAGAATTCATGTACTCACAATTGACTATGAACATCTATTTATACTAGCTTAGGTTCAATTCTTCATTCATGCATTCGCAAGTTAACTCTAGATTCAAGATATACAACTTGATCTTGATTTGTAGTTAGATATGCTTTAGATCCGTTAGGATGCTTTAAATCATTTACATAAAGCTTGCATGACCATCTAATATGATTTAAAAAAAAAAACTCTATAAATAGAATTACATTGCTTTAATCATCGTGTAAAACTCAAATCCACAATTTGCGGGTTCTTGATCAGTCTGTTGGTTATGATGGTTGGTTTTCTTGATCGTCGGTGTTCCTTCTTGAATTGGTCATCAAGTATGCCTTTTCTATTTATGTTGGGTTAATTCTGAAAACTATGTCGCCGGTAATGCTTGTGTTCACCAGTGATGTTTGTGGTCATCTGTGATGCTTGTGGTCGTCGGTGATGCTTGTCACATTTATACTTAGCATTTTTCTCAAAATTCTTTGTCCTGTCAGGTATCCTTGCATTTCATTGGTACTTCTTGTGGTTCATCAGTGATGCTTGTGGTCTGTCGGTAATGCTTTCTATCTATGTTTTCTCTCTGAGTATACTAATGGAAAATAAATGTCATCAATCTCCCCCTTTGACATTAGTATCAAAAACTTGATATGTGCAACATACTGAGTGTATTAGTATGTACACCTATGTATACTTCTACCTTATTCATTTGAATGACTCCCCCTATGTATGTGCCAGTAAGTGTAAGTATATATATCCTTTATCTTTTTCTTTTTGTTACCTGATATATGTATTGTCCAGATATTTGTATTGTACATAACTATATACATTTCCTTTCCTCCTTTTTTGATTCTAAGGACAAAGGTACTTACAAATTTCCAAAAAGGTGGGAATGTGAGGACTTGACTTCCTCCATCATCTTCTCCCATTTTTCTTTCAACATTTCTAGAGCCATGTGCTCTAGTGAAATCCTTACATGAATATCATAGATGTTGTCTACTACACACATCTCCAGGGTTGCTATTAGATTTCTAGCTTCTGAAATATGTTGCTGAAGTATTGTGAGATTTGGTAAGATATGAGCTTGGAGTTCTATGATCTCACCTCTGAATTGGGTCTCAGCATCCCATATTTCCTACATTAGCCTATTTTCCTCAATGATTGTGTCATGATGTGCCTTTATGCTATCGGCATGTGAGGTTAGGCTTTGTGCACTCTTAGTGACATTTGAATCAATTTCTGCTAGTTTTTCACTATTTTCTTTTCCATATTTCTTGAGTGTGCACATTTTCTGAACTAAGGTTATTTCCTCAGCAATCATTGGCTCCAGTTCATCACTAAGTTCAGAGAGCTTGACCTTGTTCAATTCCACTTCTTGGCTTATCTTATCAATTAACTTGAATTGATATTTCTTCTCTGCTTGTTCTTCCATTGCTTGATCTACTTCTATCCCTTGTTCTGTGATAGCATCGATAAGAACAAAAATTTGTTCCTTAACTGAAGTATTTTCATCAATTTTCACTTCAGGAACCAGTTGGTGGAGTATCTCCTTAGCCTTTTCAAGTGCCATGTTTTCTCAGTGTTCTTTGATCATTTTATTTTGTATGGCTTTCCTTTGATAGAGAACTCCAAACTCTTGAATTTTGTCACTGTCCAAAGTGGTTATGTCCCAATTTGGAACTTCAATGACTTCATCAAGTGTCACAGCCAATATATCCTTCTTTACTATTTTCTTCTTCTTCTTCTTTGTCTGGTTGGCAGTAGCAGATTGATGTAATACCATTTGTAAGGCATGTGATTGTGTAGATTTTGTTGGTGAGTGTATAGAGGTTGAGGCATCCTTTTGTACCTATTCTGTAATCGCCTACCAGTTTGGTGAAGATGTCTCCTCACATTCCTTGCGTGTTTCAACAAATGAATCTTCCTTTTGTTTTAATTCCTCATTACTCTTTACTTTCTCATTCTTTTCTTTCTCTACAACCTTCTTTGAGGTATCCTCTGTATTTTTCTCTGCCTCTTGTTGTTGTTCCTTGGATGTATCTTTCTACTTATTGTTGTCATCCTTCATTTCTGTATCAGTATCCTTTGGGGTATTGGATGCACCTTGATTTTCATCTGTACCCATATCCTTGGGTATATCATCATCTTTCTTGGATGATTTTTCCTAGATGGACTGTATATCGATAGCATCTATCAATATATGCATATTTGTAGGTGTATTGACAGTTGCAGTGTCAACAACTTTGTCCTGTTCATCGGTATTAACCCTTGTAGTAGTGATATGTTCATCTTTTTGCATATCTGCTACAAGGTCTTTTCCTGTAATGGTGTCGACAATGTTGTCTAGCCATGAATCATCATTTATATCTATATCTAAGTTACCTTTAATTGTGAGGTCCTCTTTGGCAACTTCTTCATCCTCCAAGTTAATGTGGATGGGGCTATCTAATACTTGATCATGTTGGCCATCTTTTGACCAATCTTCATCTATAATATCTATTTTCTTTTGACCCGTGATCTATACTTCTTCATTTTCCAACTTAGCTATTGAGTGACCTATTGTTTTGATAGGTTCCTTTTTAGGATTTCTTTTCTCATCAGGTTTTAGTAGACGACTCCATATTTTGTGAGTGTCTTCTTCTAGCTCTATAAGATTTCCTTGAAGAAATTTATAAGCTCTCAGTTTTGGTGAGAACTTCTTTGTATATTTCTCCTTTACTTCATTGATTTCCTCTTTTGTTGAATCAGCAGGCATAAGAGAGACTAATACTCTTTCTCTTATCCTCTTCTCCTCATGGAGTGTAAAAGTGAATCTAGAGGTTATCTTATCCAAAAGTTCTTGTGGAACATCTTGTCTTGTGAAGTGTAGTGGGACATAATAATGTCTACACATTTTGGCAATAAGTGCATCTTCAATCTTATTTTTTTCTTCTGTATCCCATCTTAACCATTTCTTGATCTTTGGATGTCCAACAGATGCAGCTTCAGAAATATACTTACATATGCTATCAATGTCATCAGAAGGAGATGTAACCTTTTCTTTTTGTTTTACAAGTTTGATAGTGTTAGGTTCATCCATTGATGTATCTTCTAATTCTTCATCTATTTAAACATACTTTCTCCTCTTTGTAGGTGGTCTAGGTGGTTGTTTAGCCTTTGTAGGTTCAGGTTTCCTCTTGTACACCTTCCCTTTTATCATAGGTGAAGGACTAGTATCCTTAGCCATTTGGCTTCTTGTTCTAGACTTTTTAGTTGGAGGAGGAGGTGGTGAATCAGATTTCTCTTCCTTTGATTCTTGTTGCTCTTCTATTTCACCAATGGGAAGTTTTTCCTTGGTGTCTTCCTCCTTACCTTCTTGTTCCTCCTTGCCTTCTTGTTCCTCTTTTCCCTCTTCTTCTTCTTCACCATCAGAAGATATCTTCAAGTTCTTTTTCAAATTCTTAACCATTCTTTTAGACTGCTTGATAACCTTCTTGACAACAAGAGTTGAGTTAATCTTTAGTTTGGCTTCCTCATATGTGCCAAATCTTAGTTGTTTGTTGTCAATGGGTTCATTCAATAATGCCTTTATTGCATCTGTTGCAAACCCAGTTTTGATTTCATAATCAAGCTTTTCTAGCCAAGATTTCCTTGGGACTACTGCTTGAATGTAGGTGATGTCAGTATCCACCATAAAACAAATGTCATCTTTGTAGTCCTCAATTAGACTTTCAAGAATTATACTCCTTGTTTGTAGCATATCCTTAATTATCTTAAAGTACTCATGCATAACATTGTAAAAATTTTTGCCTAGTGTTTCAATGAATTCACTAATCTACATGGTAATGGGTCTACAGGTGTCCCATGCTACTTTTCCAATTGAAGGAAAGTACTCTTTGAAGTATAAAAATATACATAATATGAGGGAACTGAACTTACATGTGTTTTTCCATGAAGACCTTATGGTGCACATGTTCTCCTCAAATTGATGCAATAGGATCTCTTCTAGATCCATCTTCTTCCCCAGTTTGATGATTTTGTAGGCTAGGCTCATTGTTGTGCTAGAGATAGTGTTCATTCTGCTAGCTTGAAATATCTTATATCCAACTACGCAAGCACCAAGTTTTAGCTCTACGTCGGTGATATTGTTTACCTTCAGTTCCCTCTTGTCTGATTTAGCACCAGTTAACTTTTCCACTTCTGCAATAGAAGGATGTTTGTGAGCTTGAGGTTTGTCGGTTGTTGGATAGCCTATCATTACATGTATAACATCTTTTATTATAGCCTTTGGTTTGTTCAACCACAAAGTGTTGTTATGTACTCTACTTAGAACAATCTTAATCCATTCTATTTTAAAAACCTTCAGGAAATGAAGTGCATTTGTCAAACCTTTCACTTCTAAGTGTTTATGCTCTTCTTTGAGCTTGCCCCCATCATCACAAAGTGCCTTATAGGCATTGTCTAGGTCTAGATCTACTATCTTTGAGATCTTGCAATGTATATAGTGTTGGCAAGTTGACTTCCTGAGGAAGCATGGCTTATCTTGTGTTGTCAATCATGGAAACAAATTCATACTAAGTTTCTGTCAAAGATAACTTAGGAGATAAAATGACTAAGTACAAAATACAAAGCAGTCAGACAGATACAGTGATCAACACATTAGCGCACGTGCTAGAAAGCACACCAGAGCATGCATGCTTAGGTATATACTCCATGATGTATATACATGCTATATCCAAATGTGCAAGGTATGAAACATTAGTACAGAAAAGATACAGACAGATTAGTACACTGCAGTCTAGGAAACAGTCCAGAATATAGAGCATAGAAGCCGACTACTATTTTGGTCAGCGTGTATTATTTTGTGATGCTAAGGATATGCGCCTTTATTTATAAGTTTTTTATGATGTAATTAATGTTATTGTAAACACGCTTGAGCTGACTTGTTCATAAGTGTTGTATATTTTGTTAAGAGGCCGACTAAGTGTTATGTTTTGGGTCGCGCCTATTCATTTGTAAAGATATAAGTATGTAATATATTGTTATGTTATAGAGGGAAAGAGAAGTTGATTATTGTGTAAGAAGTTGCAGAGGGATAGTATAATGAAGTTAGAAGATGATATAGCTCTTTAAAGGAGTAAGAGCATCCACGCATACATGGAACTGATCAGACAACGATGTCACTACAATAGTTCATTTTTTGATATAGTGCATATCAACATTCAGATGGTTGTATCCTTCTTATTATTTGGTCAATGAGCCTAGGGAGTGAGCCATACACCCCTAATAGGGTTTTTTTAAAAGACTCCTGATAGGGTCTGACCTTTAACCAAGTCATTGTACTCAAATTGTAAAGACTACTTCTAACAGGGCAAAGGAACTTTAATAGGTTCATTATACCTAGTACAATAGTTTGTGGGTACTAATCCCCACCAGATTTTTCCTTTGATCAAGGTTCTCCATAATCATATCTTGAGTTATGTGTTCTTGTGTTATGATTATTTGAATGCTCATTTGATATATGTTTAATTGGCTGAAATATAATTAATTGATAAACACTGATTCACCCACCTCTCAATGTTTCTAACAATTGGTATCAGAGCTCTGGTCCTCTAAAAGAAAGTTTAACCACTTGAGGAGATCATGGACTCAGCTGAAGAAAAACACTTGAAAAAGAATCTTGAAGCAGCTCTTGAAGATCTTGACAGATCAGAGAAGGAAAATGAAGAACTAAGATTGAAAAATGATGGCTCTCAAATACTTATTAAAAGGCTAAGAAAAGATTTGAAAGATTGTTCTACAAGTGATCTAGGAAAAATGGTCAAAAATATTAATGAAGAGAATAAATCTCTAAAGGATAAACTTGAAGATCTAGAGGAACAACTTACAGATAGCTAGAACACCTTTGAAGACAAGATCAAAGAAAGAAAACAATTGGAAGTTGAAATTTTGCAGGCAAACATGAAAGTCTTGGAATTGGAAAACATGAAGAAGAAGTTGGAAATTGAATTAATAGAAGCAAAGGATAAGATTGATAAACTCCACAAAAGTTCTAATTTAATTCAATCCAAGCTCAATGCGCAAAGAAGAAAAGGGAACACTACTGGTCTTGGATTCAGTACAGCACAAGATGAAATCAAATCATCACAAGAGAAAGAAAAAACACTTGAAGCATCTTCAGAAGCTAAGAAAGTTGAAAATACTATAGAGGTTATATCTAAACCACCTAAAAGGGAAATCAGAAAAGTTAATAGAACTTGTTATGCATGCAATAAACATGGGCATTTGGAAAGAGATTGCAAAGAGGTAAGATCTTTTAATGGTTATTGTTTCTCTTGTAATAAATTTGGTCACAGGGATATACATTGAAAAACTCAGTCACAATAAAATAAAAGAATAATGAATCAAAACAATCAGAGAAATCAACCTCAAAAGAACTTGCAGAATACTACATCTTAGATATGCAGCTACAATGGACACACAACAAAGCAATGTAGCATGATGAAGAAAAACATCAAACCTCATATCATTTGTCACACATGTGGAAAGGCTGGACATATCACAAAGTTTTGTAGATCCAAAACTTAGAAGCAAGATGAACCTAAAAAGACTCTATTTGAAGAGAAAGGAGAAGTCAATTTTGTCAAAGAAAATGAAGATTCAAGCAAAGTTTGGGTTGAAGTAAAGAAGGACAAAGATATTGACAAAGTAGTTGATGCATCCACAGTGGACACACCCTCTACTTCTGCTTGAATAGACCTTCTTGGTCTTAGGGGGAGATATTATAGATTAGAACCCCTGTGTAGTTGGTGTACTCACATCAGAGTATGCACCTTTGGATTCATTGTTAAAAGCTCAGATTACAGCTATATGCATTCACACATTATCTGAAATGCATCGAGATCAAAGTTTGAAAATCTCTATGTATGGTTGCAAGTTTTAAATGTGGAAGATTGTATAAAAAGGAATTTGTATTCGATCATTATCACATTTACATTTGAAGAGTAAGAAATTGAAGAGAATTGGAGAACTAAGACATCCAGGCATGAAGGCATAGCAGTTTAAAAGTTAGAACGAATGGTTAATTAGTTTGAAATGAAGCCCTAGCCGTTGTGCCATTTTAGAATTTTGTGAAAACCCTACTTAAACAATCACCAAGTAAGTAATGGCAACCCCAGTTGTATTTAATGTAGCAGAAAGGAAGAGATTCATATTCAAGAAGCATCCATTCAAGTCTATATTGGATGATGTGGAAGGAGCTTTCTCTATAACCCCGATTGGAGTTGTTCACATGGAAGATATCTGCGCATAGATATACTGCAAGAAGGAATCACTAGGAGATGATAATATAGCTTCTCACATGGCATCAATGCTAAATAAGGACTTCACATTCAAAGATGACTTCATGCACCTACAAGATAACCCTATTATTGAGTATTTGAATGCACATGAGTTTGAAGAACCAGAATAGGTAAAAATCCTGTTGAGTGGAATTCATGATGATCTATTTTGGATTGGTGATGTCCCTGTTCGTATCACCAAAGACCTAATCCATCAGCTGACTGGACTTCCAATGACTAGACCAGTATTTCCCACTGGTAAAGATGTTAAGAAGCAGATTGAGAAAGTTTGTTTGTCAAGAAGTGATAGGGGTGGTATGATAGTAGACCCCATCAAGGAGGATGACATTAAACTCATGACAATGATACTTGGTTACAAGTTCCAGCAAGAAAGTAGGTTGAATAGTGTATCTGCAGCAACAGTCCTTGTAGAAATCAAAATAGTAAAGGATGACACCTAGTACAACCTTTGTGAGATCTTGCGCAGACAGTTGATTAACAACATCAGAATTATCAAACATGATAGAAGAAAAACATTCAGGTTTGGATCTCTAATCATCTATTTGTATCATCATATAGTAGGAAAGATTGCAGACCTCTATCTAGACAAAGGAAAACCTACAATGACACAAATATCTCTTAAGGTCACCTTAGAGAGCAGTGTAAGAAACACAATGGACATGGATATAAAGATATTCAAGGTTAAAATGCAGAGCACGGTCATACTATCTAAGAAGATAGTTGACAAGTATAGGGATACAATTTGTTTTATGCTAGAAATAGATTGCATATGCATGGAGGCTGTTGAGCCTAGAACTAAGTGGATTCATCCACTAGGTTATGAAGTTGAAGACCATGTGCTAGAGTGATATGTGCAGGTCTTATTGTCAGCACCTATAGACCCCAATGAACCTAGATGGGGAACATACAGAGAAAAGACTAATGAAGTGGATATTGAACTAAAACTTGCTGTTAATAAAAGGAAAGTGTCCAAAACCACATCTAACATACTGAAAGCTCATGGAGTCACTCGAGAAAATTTGAATATGGCAAAAGAAGCCAAATTT
The DNA here is from genome assembly GCA_018584345.1 of Thuja plicata. Taxonomy (NCBI): domain Eukaryota; kingdom Viridiplantae; phylum Streptophyta; class Pinopsida; order Cupressales; family Cupressaceae; genus Thuja; species Thuja plicata. The sequence goes on along the minus strand of MU217065.1, from coordinate 722,969 downwards.
TCTAAAGTTAAGATTGAGAAGACTGATGAATCTCAGAAGAAGAAACAAAAGAAAAATAAGGAGAGTACATCTGCGCCTACTACCACCATTGAATTGGATGCATCTCCACCTTCTAGCAAGAAACCCAGAGGAAGGAAGCAAGCTGCCACAAGTCATCCATCTTCAAGAACCACAAGGAGCACTACAAAGAATACACAAGCACCTCCTGAGGTAGGTTTCAGACCAAGATTGAACATATTGAAGAATAGGATTATAAATGAAGGTAGATTGGATACACTTTCAAAGGTCTATGAAAAATATAAAGAAGTTGATAAGATAGAGATACATTACATGGTCATATCTCATATGATCAAGTTTAAGAAATTAGTTCTTGAACTTAAGATAGTGATATCGGATAACTTATGGAATGTATTGGAAATTATGAAAAGACATGCTATTGAGGAAGACATGAAGATTAGAGAAGAAACTCTGGATACTCTTCTCCCTATTTGTTCACATGATGAGAACACTATTTTTCTAGATCTTGTAAAGCCTCATCTCCGTAGCAAGACAAGGAATTTACAGATAATGAACAAGGAATATGAACAGGTTGGAAATGAGACTAAAAAGGCATTTGCACAAGTCTTTATGGATAGACACATGTATCCACCAATGGTGCCTATAGAAAAAGTTACTCTAGCTTCTCCTAAATAAGATACAACTCTAGTAATTCAGATTGCGCCCATGACAGGTCCATAGGTCTCTACGCCCATAGAGACAATAACTGCTAAGAAAACTAAAGACACAGAGGACACTATAGTGATTGATGATGTAAAGATTTCTATGAAAGCTTCAGATAATGATATGGATAAAGTTGATGAAGCCTTTGTTAACACCAAGGACATGAACATTGATGATACATCTTTACAATAGGATGGAGTTCATTTGATTGATCCAATAGATTTGGATAAGGAGAAAGAAACTCAAGTTGATGAGTCACCAGTTAAAGAGGTACATATTAAAAGTGAATGTGTAGACACAAGTCAGAATACTATTCTGTCACCATCCACCTCATTGTTGTCAAGGTTAACTCCTGATTCAACAAGTTGTAACACATGGGAAGAAGAAGACCTCATTAAGATCAACATCCTTGCCATGGAAAAGGAAAAGGAGAAACATGTGATGAGGAACCCACACTTTGTTGAATCAATAAACATTCTGAATGAGTTAGTTCCTGCTGATAAGAAAGTTGCAAAAGTTTAAACTGTTGAACATGTGCATAGTGTACTAACAAACTTCAAGTCACATTTCACCAACTTAGTAGAGATAGCTACTAAGATTGTAGAAGATGAGTATAAGAAGGAAAGATTGAATGAAGTGGTGAAGAACTTTACCTTGGATCTGAACTCTCTAAAGATTGGACAGTCTATATTGAAAGGACTAGCAGAAAAAGGGAAGAAAGTCATAGCAAACTGCATGGATAGAGTGAAGCACACCTCCGAGCACACTAAAAAGATAGCTGAAGTAGAGGAAATGGTGGACAACATAAGAAAATCTGTTGATAATTCCACACAGGACATGAACATATGCAATAATGTCTACCAAGGAGAACTGGACAAAATTGAGAAGGCAAAGCTAGAAATTAGCAAAATAAGAGTTAGACAAACTCAGTTGAGAAATGCACTTGCGCCTTCACTAGCAGTCCTAAATGAGAACATCAAATAGATAGATGAAACAATGCATACTTATGATCAAGGTCCTTGCTTGGATCTAGTGAAAATGGAGAAGTTAACATATTCTTTATGCGCGCACCTCCAAACAGTTGATGCAATGAAAGAATTCTGGCAGAAAGAGATTCAGTCTCTTCAAATTGTGTACCCGAATGTATATATGGAGTAAGTATGAAGACTTATAGTTTTTTGCACACCTTTTTCATTCATGTCAAAGGGGGAGTAGTACAAAATGTGTATATGTAGAGTAGTATATATGTATATATCATTAAGTTATGATATACAGTCATTTTTGAATGAAGTCATTTTGAGTAACTTAGCCACATTCCTTTGTTGCCATAAATGACAAAGGGGGAGATTGTTGGAAAGCTGACTTCCTAAGGAAGCATGGCTTATCTTGTTTTGTCAATCATGGCAACAAAGTCATACTAAGTTTCTGTCAAAGATAACTTAGGAGATAAAATGACTAAGTACAGAATACAGAGCAGTTAGGCAAATATAGTGATTAGCACATCAGCGCATGTGCTAGAAAGCACACCAAAGCATGTGTGCTTAGGTATATACTCCATGATGTATATACATGCTATATCCAAATGTGCAAGGTATGGAACATTAGTATAGAAAAGATATAGACAAATTAGTACACTGCAGTCTAGGAAATAGTCCAGAATACAGAGCATAGAAGTCGACTACTATTTTGGTCAGCGTGTATTATTTTGTGATGCTAAGGATATGCGCCTTTAGTTATAATTTTTTTATGATGTAATTAATGTTATTTTAAACACGCTTGAGCCGACTTGTTTGGAAGCATTGTATATTTTGTTAAGAGGCCGACTAAGTGTTATGTTTTGGGTCGTGCCTATTCGTTTGTAAAGATATAAGTATGTAATATATTGTTATGTTATAGAGTACAAGAGAAGTCAATTATTGTGTAAGAAGAAGTTACAGAGGGATAGTATAATGAATTTAGAAGATGATATAGCTCTTTAAAGGAGTAAGAGCATCCATGCATACACAGAACTGATCAGACAACAATGTCACTACAATAGTTCATTTTTTGATATAGTGCATATCAACATTCAAAGGGTTGTAGCCTTCTTATTATTTGGGTAGTGAGCCATACACCCCTAACAGGGTTTTTGTAAAAGACTCCTAACAGGGTCCAACCTTTAACAAGGTCATTGTACTCAAATTGTAAAGACAACTTCTAACAGGGCAAAGGAACTTTAACAGGTTCATTATACCTAGTACAATATTTTGTGGCTACTAATCCCCACTAGAGTTTTCCTCTGGTCAAGGTTCTCTGTAATCATATCTTTTTTTATGTGTTCTTGTGTTATGATTCTTTGAATGCACATTTGATATATGTTTAATTGGCTGAAATATAATTAATTGATAAACACTGATTCACCCCCCCTCTCAGTGTTTCTAAAATATAGGACCTAACATCCTCAACCAATATAACCCTAGCTAGGATTCAGGACAATGCTCCAGAATCATTTGGTTGAGAGGCTATCTCAGGATGTAACTTATATTTCAGTTCAGCACATGCCCCTCTTTTAACAAGCTTAAATAGTTTCTTCTTTTTGTCCTTAAGTTTCCCTACCCTAGATGTTGATGCCATCATTTTTGAGATTTTAGGGATTTTTCGTAAATCAAAACAGTGCTTATCAGTGAGTGAATGAACTTACTGAATGTATGTGATCTCCTTCAAATTTGTATGCTTAGTGAATGACTTCTGTTGGGTCACTTCTCAAACTACTCAAAAATTGCTCTGCTTTGCGCTGCTCAAAAATCGTGGGTGCAAAAATGAGCTTACCCATCGGGCATTTATACTTTTTGGTGCCCTAAGTTGTCATTAATGCTTACCAACTTTGTCAGTTTATGAAGACTACCTCCATCGGTAAATACATTCATAACTCCTCCGGTGTCTTTGCAAAGCGTCAGGGTAGCTTAGCGGTGTTGGAGACATTACTGATGATCACTAGTGATATTACGACAACTTTTGTAGATTTAGTGTATACTGATACTCATTGGGTTACACACAACTTGTGTAATGACCGATACATTTTGGTAAGTATTGCATGTCTTTTCTGTGTGTGTTCACCGATGCAGATTGTGCCCAATAACTGATGGTTGCTTTATAGTAGATTATCAAGTAACACTATATTGCATCTTTATTCATGCCTATATAACAATATGAACTATGTGTAATGGAACTAATGCATAATAAAACTTGTGATGATGCAGTTCCATACTTACTTGTGCAATCTAGTTAGATGTAGTGATGTCATCAGAGCTAGTGGATGGGGTGTCACCATTTGCATTGCTTGTACTAGCACCTTCAGTGTTTGTGGCTTTTACCCACATCTTATTTCTCATTCATTTGATGTCATCAATGGTATTTCCATTGGGATGTGTATTTGTGTCTGTCAGTCGGTCTTTGCAATCTTTTATCACATGTCCAACTTTATGACAATGTAAACATGCCATACCTAGAT
>MU217065.1:688448-705612 GCA_018584345.1 Thuja plicata | reverse complement strand
ACTAATCTTAGATATGAGTGTAGTTTCTTCATACCTTTCATCTTCATCTGAATCATCCTTCACAGCTACAAACACTATCTCAACATCATCATCCAGTTCGGTGTCAGTATCTTCATCTTTGCAAGCACCTAGATAGCTAGCTTTCTTGCCTTTGTCCTTGTAATCTTGGGTATAACTTATTTCTGATCGTCGGTAACCTTTGTAATCTTTGTTATCACCTTTTTCAGATTCCTCAAAGGATCTATTGTCACTTTTGTCATCTTTTCTTTTGTTAGGACATCTTACAGCAAAGTGTTTCTTTACAATTAAAACATACAAGTGGTAACTTGCCTTTATATTTACCTTTTCCTCTTAGCATTCTTTTTTCCATGAGTGCTTCAATTTCATTTAGACCTTCTTCTTCACTTTCGCTTTCACTGTCTCTTCTAGATGAGTGTCTCTGACTAGATTTTCTTATTCTCATAGAAGACTTAAATGCAGACTCTAAGCTTGGTAAGACACTATTATCAAAGTTATTCATCTCAAATGAAATCAGTCTACCAATCAGGCTATCAAGAGTGACTGTATTATTTTCTACTGCTCACATTTCTTGAATAGTAGAGACTCTAATAGCATAAATAGGCAATAAGGTTCTTAGGGTTTTACTTACCACTATCTCCTCTTCAAGTGTACCTCCAACACCTCGTATAGAATTGACTACTTTTATTCTTGTGTTGTACTGTGTGATGTTTTCACCTTCCTTCATTTTGAGATCATCAAACTTTTCTCTAAGGCTTTCTACCTTGGCTCTCAGAACATTTGCATCACCTCCATGTACAAGTTTCAACTTGTCCCACATTGTCTTTGCATTTTTTCAATCTTTGACATCCTCAAATTCAGCATCAAAGAGTGAGGCTGAAAGCTCTATAACCATGTAGTTATGTTCATTCTTTACTCTCAATTGATCTACTGTCAATGGTCGTATAGGCAACACATATGTAGTATCTAAGTATTGAGTAATATCATTGCCAGTACCTGATAAGTGAAGCTTTATCCTACTTTTCCATAAAGCAGAGTTGTCCTTGTTCAACTTGGGCACATCTCATCTGTTCATCTTGTGATCTTTACTTAGGTCTTGAAACCTTCCTTCTAAGCACACAAGCTCTAATACCAATTGTTAGTAATAACTAAGGGGGGGGGGCTGAATCAGTGGCCTCAAAAATTTATCCTTTAAAATTCAATCCACCAATTAATACAACTCTGATTATTAAGTCCCTACAAGATGTATGCCTTTGAAATAATTGAAACAAATGACTATCTGTCAGTTTACCTTGTCTGTCCTTCTTCTCCTTGATAACCGATAAGTAGTAAAACTTATTTACCGATACTTAGTAAATATCCAGAGTATACCAGTCAATCCATAAATGCATATGTGAAATGTAAAACAATAAAGTAATAAACCATACACACATAACACAAGGATTTTAACTTGGAAACCATGTTAAGGGAAAAAACCACTGGGACCGGTACCCCAAATTTTCACTCTTCTGAAGTGAGCCTTGTTAGGAGCCAACCCTGTTAAAGAATACAAACACACTATTAAGTGTGACCTTGTTAGAGGATTTTTATACATAGGTTGTCACTAAGTATCTGGCATCTATGATACCATCGTTGAATCAGTCTCATGACTGTCAATAGGCTTTATGCTAATCTTACTACCATCCTTGAATCAGCCTCCTTCTTAGACTGTCAATAGGCTTTAGGTAAGACCAGTGCTACTATCATGAGTCAACCTTCTGGTAATCTATTGAGATATACCTCAATTACAAAAATACTATTAAGTCCTTCTCTGTTAAGAGACTTAATGCTTCAATGGTTAAACTAAAACACAATGACCTGTTTCTAATGCAACTTTGAATTGTAGATATTTATATCTATTTACATACAATACCTCTCTGATAAATCTATCAATTCCATTCCTTTATTCTTCATTCTTTTTGCTCTATGATGTTGTGCTTCACTATGGGTCAGTGTCTGCAGAATTCTTTAGCTCTCCCTTAGCTTGATTGATCAGGACTGCATGAAGTTTATCCTTCATTAGTTTCTCTTTAGCATCTTCTCTCAATTCACTCCCTCATGTCTGAGTGATTGTGGAAATGAATTATTCTTGTCTCTTATATAGACATGATATTGTTTAATTCTTGGTTCTTGATTCTTGATTCTTGGCATGAAAAACAATCCAACCAAATTGATTTACGGCTTTAACTCTTGATTTATCTCATAGTTATCTTCTTTCCAGCTGTGTAAATCATCTTTAAATCACTTAATTGTGGTCAAATAAAATAAATCAAACAACCAGTTAAGTCTAACTTTAAGCTCTGCCAGCTAGTTATTTTTTCATTTTCTGATCTCTCTATTCTGCAGTTCATTGTTGGTGACAACTGCCAGTTCTATCGGTATAAATTCAGTTAGCTTTGGGATCTCCATCCGTCGAGCATCATTGGATATTTCTCATTGGGAAACACTATTTTTATCTCATCAGGTATCCTGTGACTCCACTTCATCAGGCAACATTGTCTTCTTCTTGTTAGGTATTACTGTGACTTTATCTCTGTTTTTACCGATGATGTGCACTCTGTCGGTGTAGTTTGTCACTTGGTGAATACTTGACTTTTATGCATTTCTAAAAGCATAATCTCTATTACATTGGTTATATAAAGTCTTTGGCATTATGTATATGACCATATAGATGATATCAAGTTGACATCAATGACAATACAAACCATTAACTGATTTAATGTCTTGCACCATCTTCAACTTAACATTAGCAAACATTCAATTAGTTACATGTCATCACACCAATCAAATAGTTCTTATGAGTCATGAAGCCAACTAAGTGAAAATGGAACTTACTAGAAAATTGGAAGTTATTGGTGAACTAAAGGAATAAAATGAGAAACTGAAGCATGAAGTGAAGATTCAACAAAAGCATTATTATATGATCAAGAAACCTGGAGATAGTACAAAAATAATGGATGAATTTCTAGATGGAAAAAGAAGACTCAACAACAATACCAATTTAGGGTATACCGAGCATGTAGAATCATCAAAATAAGTTGATCAAAGGAATGCCTACACAAATCCAATACTAAAGAAGAGTTCATGTAATCACTATGGAAAACTTGGCCACACATCAAATATTTGCAAGAGAAAAGAAAAAGGTATTCCTAAAACTACTTCTACATTCATAGGTAATTTTTATAACTATAACAAGCATGGATACAAAGCACATGGATGAAGATCTAATTTGAACAAACCAAAGAAGAAATCTTACATGGAAAAAAATTATTCTACTTGCAACATGCATGGCCACACATTACATTAATGCAAGAAAAATAAAAAGCAAGTCTAGAACCTAAAGAACAATAAAATGCATATCAACTAAGAAGAGTTGGTAATACATATGTTTGGGATTATAATACTTAGGTAAATTGCACAACATGTGGTAGATATGGACATATAGCTGCTAACTATATGAGGAAATGAATAAGAAGATCTAGAAACTATACTAACCCTAGAATGACATGCTTATATTGTCATAAGGTATGTCACTTAAGCAAGGACTGTAGAGACCAAAAAATAGAGTCAAGTACTTTTGAAAATGGAAATACTATTGAAGACATTAGGAAAATGAGAAATCAAATGTGGAGGAGAGCTTCAAGAAATGATAATGTTGGACCAACTAATACATTTGGTGACACCTCATTTAATGCATTAGGTGATTCCACCACCCCCACCTAAGCAATACAAGTAAGTATGGAATTTTACTCTACAAAGATGTATTTTACATGAGTTCCTATATTCATTGATAATATGCCAAATTAGCATGAATGAAGATGCACTATGGTATTGCATGTTATGTTTTGTGAATCTAGTATGGTTGGTCAACATAAAATCCATGTTGGTAAACATATGAAAGATAACCAAGTTGACACTATATACCGAGCATCCTTGGTAAAATTATGGAAGACAACTGAGTTAACACTTTGTACTGAGTATTGTACACTCACCGAGATTAATAATTTGGTGTGTTAACCAAGCATCTAGGTTTTGTAAACTGAGTGGTAGGTGAATAATTTAATGCATCACTTAGGTTATATTTTTCTATAAAAAGGGAAAACATGAACTCATTCGTTCACCAAATGTAAAAGAGAATATTTCAAAGAAAAGAAGTGATTCAAAGAGATCACATTATAGATCAATTCATAGTACCTTCAAAGATACTCCAATAGATTCCAAGCATTCACAACAAACATCCCGTGAGTATTTAGACTTACTGAGCTAATAGGTTATTTAAGAAGAAGCAATAATTTAACAAACAATGGAAACCAATTCATGAACCTCAAAGATCAAGATGGAAAAGGATAAGAAGTTTTTTTTTAATCAAGAACTTGACCTGTGAGGAAGAAAACTACAAGTTTTTCTCTAAGGTTGTTGCTCAACCTAACAATAAGGGAGCATTCTCGAGTATCCCACCTAGGGTTTTACTAGTCAAAGAAATCATTGCATACATTCACTACAAATTTGTAGAGATTGGAGACGTTGAAATTGAAGAAGCTTATCAAAATCTATTCAAGGAAGGAAACCTAAAGGATGAGTACAAACACATTGAAGTGAAAGGGTTATCCAATGCCCTACTATTCCCAAAAGAATTCAAGACAGAATGGATTTGCATTGTGCTCAACTGAGTGCATGATGTTATAATGTGGTTAGATGAACCTAAGGAAATCACAAAGGATGTGATTCATGCAGTAACCAGATACCCCATCATCGAGAAGGAAAAATACCTAAGGCATCCTAGATGCCCTAATATTGAAAAGGTAGCTAGAGAAGAATGGAATGGTAGAGGTCTAAAAGTCAATTCAATCATTGACATTGAAATTATATTTAGTTCATATGTTATTGGATACAAGATCTTTCAAGAAACCATAATTAACAAAATTTCTTGTGGAGATATTGATACTGCATACAAGATAGTAAAGAAAGGAGTGCAACTAGATCTAGCCAAGTTGCTACTGAAGCAACTGGAAGAAAACATGAGAACAATTAGATCAACTTGATCTAATACATGTAAGTTTGGTTCTCTATTAATGTGCACATTCTTTTACTTTCATAACTTCTTTCCTTTAGTTGGTAATTTCACTTGGGACACCAACCGACTGATCATAGCAAAGATTAGTGATTACATTAAATCACTAGGAGATAATTTAATTCCACTGTTGGATGCATACTTTACAACATTCAAGAATAGGATGTAGAAAATGACAAGAATCCCTGCTTAGTTGGTTGAACAATACAAGGATGAGATATGTTTTTTAGTTGACACCAACAATACACTCATCAAAGCTGCCAACCCAAGAACAACATGGTTACCACCGTTGGACTATGAAATTGACATAGATATGGCTACAAAAGCTATTAAAGCCCTACTCAATGAACTAGTTGGAAAATCGATAAGAAGATTTGATACATATGAGGCAACCAAGTTAAGAATTAAGATTGGCTTAGTAGTCAAGAAGATAGGGAAGAAACAAATACAAATGGTAAAAACACTTAAGAAAAAACTCTCGATAACTGATGAAGAGTTTGAACAATCAATAGATGTCACTGAGGAATAGTCACCTGTCGGTGAAGTAAAATAATTAAGTGATTCAGAGTCTACCAAATTAGATGCAGAGAAACCACATGCCAAGAAAACAAAATTTACTAATGTAACAGTTTCATCTAGGACAAGAAGAAAAAAAACTAAGGAAGAATCACCACCATTGAAGAAAGGTACAATAAAAACATATTAGAAGAGAAAAGCCTCAACCGAGAAACCAACACTGAGACAATGGAAGAGATATATGAGAGGAAGAGAAGACAAGGATGATATTGAAGAAGAAAAAAGAGAACAAAGGATACAAGTAGAAAAGGCCAAAATACCAAAGATAAATGATGAAATTATAGAATCAATCATCAATAGAGGCAACATACAACATCACAAGATTAGACAATGGGTAAATCTGTCTACCGAGGATCAAAAAAAAATAGAAGAAGCAATCATTAAAATGATGGTAGCTTACAAATATGTACCTCTACAATTTGGTAATCATATTCCATAGGAGCTACAAGATAAAATATCATCTAGGTGGACATATGCATTGCATATGGATAAATAGACGAGGGATAAATCCCTAGTTGCATTCATGCACAATTCCACAATTGAAGAAATTCACACAACCGTGAAGGAGTATGCAAAGAAATTTTCTAAAAATACCAGAGCATACAAGGTATTTTAGAAGAAGTTCAAAGACATTTACATTGAGAGAAATAATATTTGGACTTAAATATTTAATCCACCAAAGAAGATACTGGCTCTAACTAAAACTGCTCACACCGAGGAAAAGGAGGCCACACCAAGCCCTGATCACATTTTCATTAACGACACTGAGGATGTGAATCCCATTGGCTTAATCATAGAGGAAAGTAAGGACATGGATGATATTACTCAAATATTGCAATCATTAGGGGAAGCACTAGATATAACTATACAAGATATCACACGTGATGATTTTGATAATGATGCAAAGGCTAATGAAGATGTAAATATTTCCATTGAGAAAACCAAGCAAAAGGACACTTCTGATGTTTCATAGAAACAAATACAAAGTAATATTCCTTTACTAATGCAAGCAATAAATATAATGATTGAGTCACAACATACACCACCTAAGACAGAAGTAGACAAACAAATGGATAAAGGTGATCAGAAAGGGGAAAAGAAAAATGTAGATGCACAGGACAAACCAAATGATACACCCATCAAGGACAGTGGAAAGGAATACAAGACTGCTAGTCAAGATAAGGTTGAAGTAGAGACATCTACAACCAACCAACAGGTACTAACTAAGAAACCTAGCAAAGACACCGCAACTCCCAAGAAATCAATGATAGAAAGTGAGAAACAAAAGGCTATTTCTATCACACCTCATTCCCCTACATCAAGAAATATTCTAAAGAAGAAGAAGAACAAGAAAATTAAATCCCCTATTACACTTGAAGAGATCATAGACATACCCAAATTTGTTCCAAGAACACTTGATCCTGAGTCACTAAAAAGGTACAAGGAGCTATGCAAAAGGAAAGCATAGAAGGACAAGATCAAAATGGAACACCGTAATACAAAATTCTATTCTAGGTAGTTCTTGACACACAGATTTATCAAAATGCACCCATCATTGATCAAATTGTAGTTCTGACCAAGGAAATCACACAATAGAATGTAGACACCGAGAAGGACATTGAAGAAAGAGCAAAAGAGAAATACTACTACAAATTCACAGAGAAAATCAGCCAAGAAGTGGCAGTGAATAAGGTGAAACTTTCTGAACTAGTAACTATAGTAGAACCTCTTATTTTAGAATTAGTTACCTTAGTTCAAAAGTTGTGTACTATTGAAAACTTCACTACAAATCATGATGCATAGATAGCTAAGTTAAACAAAGATCTATAATCTAGTGCACAAAGTCTTTCAACTGAGCAAAATCCATTCCAATTGCATTATGAAAAGGTAGTTGAATCTTAACGGTTAAGAATTGAAATACAAAAGGAAGAAAGAAACATTAGAGATGAATTAACAGAGCTAAAATCCATGTTACTACCGAATCTCACATTTCTGATGACACATATGACTATGACAAAGACTCTAATTTTCACCCCAGACATGTTAGTAGTTGAAATCATCTATGACATGCACACTCAAATCATGTTGGAGCAAATGACCCTAGAGAACTTGAAGGAGAAATGGGAAAATCTGATGGTAGACATCAATCAATATCATAAGCACATTCTTGACAAGATGTAAGTTTAACATCTTTGTCATTACTTTCAAAAAAGGGGGAAACATGTACATACATTATATCTACATACTGAGGCATGCACATAGGGGGAATCATTGTAAAAGTACAATACAAAAATTGGTATATACTATACATATCATTTTTTGATACTAATGCCAAAGTGGGAGATTGATAATCCATAAAGGATCAGAAGTTGCAATTAGTATACAAGCAACCAGTTTCAGTCGGTCATGATCACCGAGTGACAACACTCACCGAGCAACAACATTCACCGAGTGTAGTGGTCATCGAAATGTTTTTCACACTGAGAAGTATATCAACCGAGCATCAGTATACAAAGACATCAGTGAGAACCATTAAATAGAGACATTACTGAGCACCATTCTACATCGAGAGACACCATTTCACCAGAAAAAGTAGATCTCAACTACACATCAGCTAAAGCAATTTAGTCTTTAAAATAGCGTTTTGCTTAGCTGGATAACTATTTCTTGTAGATCAAGGAAATTTTTAATGATGGATTTAATTATTTATCTAATTTTATTCATGCAAACTAGGAGATTAAGGTCAAGTTGTAAACCTTTGATCTTAGATTTTTTCAAGAAAAGCGTGAAACATAATTAGGTCAAAATCTTATATATATATGTATTAATCAATCAAGAACATGATGATTGTAGCTGCCAAGGACATCTATTGATCAGACAAAGGTTTTCATGGAGAAGGATAGATAAAGAAGAATTCAGTTATGAAAAACTACATTCAAGGATATCAAGCAGAATAGAGGTATCATCCATCACAATAGGTGATATATATTTTGTGAACTTAATGGATTTGTAATCAGCAATATAAGATTGCAAGCAATTAGGTTATATATTTTATTACTCTCTAACAATTGTAGCAAGAAGTAAAATCCTTTAAGAAGGTGGACTTAATAGTCGTTATGTAAATCTCTTAACCAAGTGCACGCATACATTATGTTTCTAAAATCTATTAATCAAGTAGACTTAAAAATTCTAACATGTTACTCCTAACAGGATAAGATCATCAGAAGTTATCACAACTTGTAGCCCTAATAGGAACCTTCCATTCTGCATATACTGAATCTTTTTGGGTGTCATCTCCACCATAGTTTTTACCTTCTAACAAGGGTTTCTGGGTTATCAAATACTTGTGTCATGATTATATGAGTTTCATGAATGTTTCAATGTTTTTTTGATATGCATCTACCTTTATGTTATTATATTGCATACATGAATTAGAAAAGCTACAATGGTCAATTATGCAAGTAATGAGTACTAAGGTTAATTGATAAAAAATTTTAAGGGTATTGATTCACCCATCCCCTCTCAGTACACACCCTTCCATTATTCCAACAGTTACCATCAATGCCAAAGAGGGAGATTGTTAGCATAACTAAAGCGGTGATGTTGAGTATTGCTTTGATGAATAGTGGTACAAATTTGATGACAGGTCAATCAGTTATTTTTTTGTCATTGATATCAACTAAGTGACTTATTATTTTTAGTATGTTACCAAACATTGTGTAAGTGAATCATGAGTTTGAGTATGTTTTTGAAGTTGCTATTCTAATGGAAGTATATGGAATTTGTTTTGATGTTAAATTTTCTACCATGACTCTTGGTATGGAGAATTGAGTTGGTTATGTTTGATTAAACTCAAACTGGGTAACTACTAGAATGGTTAGTGATCTGAATGACATCTCAAATCAGTAAAGTATTTGGTGGAGTGGTAATAGGATATTCTTGTAAACATTGTCAAGAGATTATGTTTGTGAGTGTGACTCATAATGTTGATTAGTATAACTATTTTATTTGAGTGGAAGCAACGTTAACAGAATGAATAGGTAAACAAGATAGAGTTCTTGAGTAGGCTGTGAAGATATGTATATTAGTGAAGGAATTCAATGTGGCAATAGGATTGGTGATGATTTTTGTTAAGTTTAAATTTAGTTTAGTGATTTGTGGGACTTACTTGACATCAAATTTATCAAGGTATGTGTTTGACATATATTCTTCAAGAAGTTTCTTTTGGTGAAATGATTTTTTTTTAATGGCTCAACTACCAAGTCAAAATCTATGTCTAAGCTGACATGGTAAGAGGAATTTTTTTTATGAGTGACTAGATCCATTTATCTTACCAAAGATGATCTGGATAATTCATATCTCAGATCTAGGGTTTATTTTAAGTTGGTGGATGTAATTCTATATAGTGAATAAGTTGGAGAAGAAAAGAGAGAGCATAAAAATAATTGTGAATTGCAGAAGGAAGGAATCAAGTGCGATCAAGATGAGAAAGAGTGTACAATATGAAGATTAATTTTAGAGCTTAAAAGGATCAAATTATGTAGGGGTATCAAAGTTTTCATAGATCATTTTATTTGTTTCTTTCTAATCATTGTAACAGTGAAATCCCTTAACATGGTGGATCCTAATAGATCTTTATTGTAAATCGTCTAACAAGGTGACACATTAGATTGTTTTCTAAGTCTTGTAACAAGGCTTCTCCTAACAAGACAAAGATCCTAAAATATCTAAAGGAAAATACCTTAACCGAGTAATTGTAAACCTTTAACAGAGTAAGCTCCTAACATGGCATATTTGAGAAGATTACATAATTTGTGGGTATCATCTCACACCGTGGTTATTTCCCATTTGGGTTTCCACAAGCTAAGTATGGTGTTTAAATTGTGTGGTTGATTACTTATGGATATATGCATTAGAATTTTTACTTATGTTAGTTTATATTGAATGATTTGGTGCATAAAGTTTAAATAATTTGAAAGAAGTGAATTTGTTGATTACTAATTCACCCCTCCCCTCTTAGTAATCAGACCTATATTAAAAAGAGTAATAGATCATTTTAATTTAATCAAAAAAGGAGAATTGTTACCGAATCTAACAACATCACCATCATAGACCTCAAGCTTCACAAAATTATCATTATCACTAGTCATATGATGTGAGCATCCACTATCAATGACTCATTCATCTCTTTTAACAACTCATGAAACCAATACTTTTTCCTCAGTAGGTTTATCTTCCTTAATATAAATAAAAAAAATTTATTCATCAACTAGCACTAGACTCATAATCAATCACACCTTATTCAGCAAGATTATTTTTTTTTGACCCTTAGAATGATATTTCTTAGATTTGTCTTTAAAATATTTGGTGTTTTTTTTGGACATCTAGCTGCAATATGACCAATCTTATTACAATTGAACCATTTCAAAGGTAACTTTCCTTCATACTTACTAGAGCCCTTAGTTATTCTTCTCACAAGCAAAGCTTCAAGTTCATCAATATTCCTTTCTTCCTCCAGGATCTCTTCCCAATCTTGAGCATAGTGTTTGAAGTTCATATTTGTAGAGCTTTCTCCCTAGTAATACTTAGTCATGTTGGCTTTAAATGTAGTCTCAACCTTCAGAAGTTCCTTGCCAAGTGTATTCATCTCATACACATAGAGTCTACCTGCCAAAGATTCTCTTGAAATGCATCTTATAGTTCTCAATTCCTTAATAACAAAACATTTCTCACTGTAACATGCGAGAAAATATCTTAGAATCTTGTCTACAAATTCATTGTCTGTCAAGGTACCACCAACACATCTGATTGCACAAACTAGATCATTTAATCTTTAAAAATATATTGAGGCAGTTTCACCTTCACTCATCTTCATATCTTCATATTTTTATTTTAATCTCTTCAACTTAGTTTTCTTAACGTATGTGTCATCTTCATAAATAGTTTCTAACTTTTCCCATACCTTATGTGTAGTCCTTAATCCATAAATGTAAGAATTTTCTAAATTAGATAAGGTGTTTATCAAGGTCTCCCTTTCTAACATGTTCTCCTTGGATTTCTTCTTTTCATCTATAGTAGCATTTGTGGGATCATTTGGAATAGCATAAGGATTCTCAGGGATCTGCTAGTATGCATCTTCTTGTTCAAAATAATTCAACTGAGAGGGGGGGGGGGTGAATAAGTTGTATGCCAAATATTTAAAATTTAAAACTTGAAATCAATTACTTAAAGAAAATCTGAACACTTCAAGAACAACACCATAACACAACTATTTGTTATTGAGAAAAACTATCCTAAGGGGAGAAAAACCTGGTGAGAATTAACACCCACAAATAATGCACTTGAAATATTGTATCCCTATTAGAAGATCTAACCCTGTTAGGAGCTTATTATTATATCCAATACAAAGTCCCTATTAATGGAAAAAACTTATTAGGATTATTCTCAAACCTGTTAGGATTTGAATGAAATGATGAGCTCACTATCCAAGTACACTTCCCAAAGTGAAGGTTAAATCCACCTTTTGAAGGTTAAGACCACCTTCTAAATCCACTGTCCAAAGAGAAGTATAAAAGTATACTTATAATTGTGAACTGACTGATAGAAACTTTCTTTTCCTATACAGTTCCAATGAAGTGAATTATAAACATAATCACTACTCCACATCCATAATAACTCACATCCATATGCTCATAACATCCAATACATCCAATCCAAGCCTTTTCACATGAAGATACTACTTTCCTTCATACAAGTTATAATAAACAATTACGTCGGCCTATTTAGACTTCCCTAATGAACAAATAATTACATAGAACCTTGCTAATATACACACAATACCTTACACAAGTAAATATCAAATACAAAACATCAATTACACATGGATATCCATAATTCACGCTCGCCAATCACTAAGATTGTTACATCTCTGTGGTTATCCCCAAATAGGTCTTCGCTAGTCTACATGCCATAGTTGACGTCATAAAGAATTCAAAAACCCAAGAATCACAAATAATTTTATCTCATGTATCTTCTATCATGCCTTAATCTCATATATCATAACTCATTCTTGCATCCAATTTATCTGAAAAAATCAAAGACCATCTCTGCCATAATCCTTTGTCACTGTACTATAACCAGTCTTTACCAAAATAGCTATAAGTCATGCAAATAACAATATCAAATCCAACTACCTTAGATATAAGTTATACATACTTCCCTTTACATAACTCCATGCTCACATATACCGAAACACCATACACTATCCATACACAAATTTCAATCTTGCTTGTACCTATGATAACCAATCTTTCTGAAACTTATAATGTATCAAACTAAAATATACTTTGACATCAATGGAAAAACATAAATGTCAACACCTCAAATAGAAACAATTCCAAAAATCTTCCCCTTTGGCATTGATGACAACATATGTGAATAACCATCAACCCAAAAGTAGCTTTCTTAATACAACTTTCTCTATATCATGTTCACATCTCCCCCTAAGGGAGTAGGGATTTTTCACTTATATCTCTCCCCCTTTGAAATTAATGGAAAAGGGTGCCATTTCTCTTTTCCTTCTCTGCACATCCCACCTCTTCAAGGTTTAGTTTTTCAAATCTTCACACCTCCAAAAAACCAGGTGCTTTGTCACCCAAATATGTTTTTTTGTGTTCCTATGATCACTCCCCCTAAGGAGTAGATCCAAGCATCAAGTCCAGAGAATAATATTGCTTTAATAAATACTAGACCGATGTATTCCTACATCATGTATTTCTCACAAGGAAGGGTTCTCACCCCAATTATACCTCTAAGATACTCAAACTAA
Organism: Thuja plicata; assembly: GCA_018584345.1. Taxonomy (NCBI): domain Eukaryota; kingdom Viridiplantae; phylum Streptophyta; class Pinopsida; order Cupressales; family Cupressaceae; genus Thuja; species Thuja plicata. Next base: position 692,080 of record MU217065.1, on the reverse strand, counting down.
TATTTTGGTAAAGGTTTAGTGAATATATCTTTTATTTGCTTCTTTGTATTGATGTACTCCAATCTGACTTCCTTTTCTTCAACCTTGTCTCTCAAAAAGTGATACTTGATTGAAATATGTTTAATCTTTGAATGCATAACATTATTCTTTGACATGTTCATTATTCTTGTATTATCATATGTAGAACCATTGGCTCTTTAAAGGTTATCCCAATATCCTTTAACATTTGTTTCATCCAAACAATCTGTGTGTAATTTATAGTAGAAACTACATATTCTAATTCAGCAGTAGATTGAGCTATTCAATCCTTCTTCTTACTTAACCATGAAACCAACCTATTTCCAAGGAAAAATGCTCCACCATTGGTGCTTTTTTTTCATCAACAATTTCTTCCCAATCAGCATCAGTATGAGCATGCAATGTAAAATTATTAGAATTTTCATACCATAAACCATATTCTAGTATCCCTTTTTAAATATCTGAATATTAGTAGTAGTAATTTTTCATTCATTAACCATAGGTGTTTCAACAGGTTTAAAATATTCCATCCCAAAATTATTTAGCAACTCCTTAAGATATTTGGTTTGAGAAATAAGAATACCATGTTTACTTTGAGTAATTTTAAAACCAAGGAAGAACTTTCTTTCACCAATCATAGACATTTCAAATTCACTTATCATTTCCTTGAATAATATTTAGTCATTTTATCATTGCCTCCTAATATTTATCATCCAAAAAGACTTCAACAATCAAGATTCCATCCTCATAAGTTCTCAAATATATATACTATCTACACTACCTTTAATAAAACCAAGATGTAACAAATACCTGTCTAACCGAGCATACCAAGCTCTAGGAGCTTGTTTCAGTCCATACAATGCCTTCTTCAATCTACAAATTGTGTCCCCATTATCTGTCAAAGGAAAACCATAAGGTTGCTCAATGTAGACCTCTTCCTCTAGATCACCATTTAGAAATATAGAGTTCACATCCATTTGATATACCTTGAAGTGTTTATGTGTTGCATAAGAAAGGAAAAATCTCACTGCCTCTAACCTCACAATAGGTAAAAAAAATTCTTCAAAGTCTATACCTTCCTATTGTGAATATCCCATGTAGACCAGTCTAGCCTTATTTATTACAACCATTTCTTCTTCATTCATTTTGTTTTTGAAAACCCATTTAGTTCTAATTATATTATTTATCTTAGGTGTAGGAACCAATTCCCAAGTGTTGTTCTTCTCTATCTACTCTAGTTCTTCCTGCATTTACTTAGTCCAAGATTCATCTCTACATGCTTCATCAGTAGTTTAAGGTTATACTTGTGAAATCAAAAAAAGATCATTTATCACTTTAGACCTTGTCATCATGACCTTATTAACATCACCAATAATTTAATTCTTAGGATGATTCATATTATCCTACCTTTGTGTCTTTGGTGCTTCTATAGACTCCTCCAAGCATGTCTAAATCTCAGGATTTTGTTCTGTCTCTTGATTTTCAGTATTCTCATTCTCTAGGATCTCAATATAAAACCTCTCATCAATTTTCACATTAGAAATTTCAAATATTTTATCAATCTAAGATTGAAACATTTATAAGCCTTAATTCTAGTAGAATAGCCAAGGAAAATTCATTCATCACTTCTAGCATCAAAATTTCCAATTTCAACATCTCTTTTGATATAGAACTTGCTACCAAATATTCTAAATTATTTTACAGTAGGAGCATAACCAAACCAAAGTTCATACAGTGTCTTATCAATACCTTCTTTGATCTAAATTCTATTCAAAGTGTCAATAGTACCGACTACTTCTCTCCAATGCATATGAGATACATTACATTCAAGAAACATTGTCCTAGCCGCATCTAGTATAGTTCTATTTCTTCTTTATGCTATCTCATTCTTCTAAGGTGTCCTCGAAGAAGTAGTCTGTCTATATATTCCATGATTTTCATAGTAAGAATTGAAAAAATCTGATGTAAAATCTTCACCTCTATCTGACCTCAAAATTTTTATCTTAAGACCTGATTCATTCGCAACTTTTTCTTTGAAAATCTTGAACTTAGGAAATGCTTCAAATTTTTCTTTGAGAAATGCAACCCACATCATCCTAGAATAGTCATCAAAAACAAATATAAATTACCTTTCACCATAGTAGGATCTAGTCCTTGTATGTACTGGATCCAACTTTCCTCTTTTTGTAAAGGATTTTCTTTGAAAGGTGTTCTTAGTTTTTTTCCCATCACACACTCTCTGCACATAGTGTTAGTAGGCTTTATAATTTTTGGCAAATCTCTAACTATATTAGTGTGTTCCTAGCGCTTACAATATTAACAAAATTTATGTGACAAAACCTCCTATGCCATAAAAAACTATCATCTACCTTCGTAACAAAACATGTTTCCTTTGTAGTATTCAACTCAAACACATTACCTTGACTTAGTACCTGATGCGATCAAGTTTCCAGATTGAGCTCTAATAGTATATTTCACATCCTTTAATTGTAAGTGATATCCCTTGTCTAAAGGTTGTCCAACACTCAACAAGTTGTGCTTAAGTCCGTCAAAAAGTAAGACATCATCAATGTTAGTTTTACCATCTAGAGAGATTGAACCTACTCCAATGATCAACTTAGGAGTGTTATCACCAAATATGATTACACAACCCTCATATCTATTTAGTTGAAAAAAATTATCTTTATCACTAGTCATATGATGTGAACAACCACTATAAATTATCCATTCTAATTTCTTTTGAATATGTGAGACTAGAGATATTTCTTTATGAATAGGTTCATCATGTTTAATAGAAATAAATCCAATTTTATTTCTGATGAAGGGCGCTCCCCTTAATACCACAAACACATAACAGAAACAAAGAAGCAACAACAATTTGCAAGAACAGAAAATGGGCTTCTTATTATCTCCACAAATGTGGAATTACAAAATTTCAGAATTACAATATGCAAAGCCACATGGGCATTCCCCTTACAATATTCTGTAGGACAGCCTCGAATTATTACCCAGATCTACCCAGAACTGTCCCGAACTTCCTAAGACAACACTACGGGCCTTCTTTATATAGGCAATTTCCACCGCCCGAGAAGGTTCTAGAAATTTAGCCCTTAGGGCTGACCAAACTTAGAATTATTTTATTTTATTCAATTTAGTACATCAAAGTCGGCTCAAAATAACTTTTGAAACCCAAAAATTTTGAAGGAAAATTATTTTCTGCTATTTCAGGTGGCCCAGCTTCCGGAGACCATAAGTCATCACCAGTTGACTTGATTGACTATTATAACCCCATTTTGGAAAGGCCACGAAGCGCTCTACAACACCTTAATATGCAAGCATCATTCAACCCAAGTTTCAACCTCATTCGGGGCCTCTAAAGCCTTCAAAACTGAGCCCGAAGTTTCTGTACCCTATTTTCAATACCAATTTTTTTTTAATATCTTCAAAACCAGACTCGATCTAGCCATGAAACTTTATTGGTAGGCTAATATGACTGAAATGAACCTCCACATGCAAAATTAGAACATTCCGAGATCGTATGACCAACTTACTAAAAATAGCAAGTTTCCATAAATAGCAGCTCTGCACAAGGTAGCCCTTATTGAAAAGAAAAC
>MU217065.1:660326-683469 GCA_018584345.1 Thuja plicata | reverse complement strand
AAATAACTTTTGAAACCCAAAAATTTTGAAGGAAAATTATTTTCTGCTATTTCAGGTGGCCCAACTTCCAGAGACCATAAGTCATCACCAGTTGACTCGATTGACTATTATAACCCCATTTCGGAAAGGCCACGAAGCGCTCTACAATGCTTGAATTATCCAAGCATCATTTAGCCCAAGTTTCGACTTCATCTAGGGCCTCTAAAGCCTTCAAAATTGAGCCCGAAGTTTCTGTACCCTGTTTTCAATACCGAAATTTTTTTAATATCTTCAAAACCAGACTCGATCTAGCCATGAAACTTTACTGGTAGGCTAATATGACTGAGATTAACCTCCACATGCAAAATCAGAACATTCCGAGATCGTATGACCAACTTACTAAAAATAGCAAGTTTCCATAAATAGAAGCTCTGCACAAGGTAGCCCTTATTGAAAAGAAAACAGAAATATTTTTGGGTGATGCAAGATTGCCCTTACACCCAGGATGCTCCTGCATCAATTTCCATCATTCACAGAATCATCATCCAATACACCTTTAGTATCATAGTAGCAATCCTCATCCTTGGAGTAATTAGACTTATAAAACTTGAGCTTATGCTTAGGAACCCTTGTAGGACATCTAGATGCAAAATGACCAATATTAGTACAAGAAAAACATTTTAGGGGTAATTTTCCTTCAAACTTACCCTTACCTTTATTTTCCCTTTTCTCTATTAGAGCCATAAGTTCATCTAGTTTCCTTTCTGCTTCCTCTATTTCTACCAATTCATCAGCATATCCTCCAAGCTCTTCATGTCTATTGATTCTTCTAGTTGTCATAAGGCTTGATAAAGTATTTTTTTCAATATGAATATTAGCCTTGAATGCAAAATTTAGTTTGGGTGATGCATCATGTAACTCTGTGGTCTCAAAGGCGGTTAGCTTAGCAATTAGGACTTCTCTATTGAATTTTTCTGTCAGTGGTATGATCTCCTTCTGTCACTTCCACTTTAGTCTTGTAGGTAGGTGTCAAGGATGTAAGAATCTTTGAGATCACTTCATCTTCATTATAAGTTACTCCTGGGTTTGTGATTCTTGTAACAACGTTTGTAACCCTCTATACATATTCTCTGACATTCTCATTATCTCATATCCTTAGATTCTCCATTTTATCCTTCCAATTCTATATTTTTGCATGCCTACTGTACTAATATCCTTCATATAGATGCTCTATCCTTGTCCAGATCTTGTGAGATAAATCAAGATCTTTAACCTCTATAAATTTTTCCTCAGAGAGCGTGCTTATTAGTGCTTCTCTTGCAACCATATTACAAGAAAATAATTTCTTTTCTTCATCAGTAGCATTTTATAATTCATTTTTTTCCTTGATTGGTTCATCTTTTTTTGTAATCATCCGGTAGCCAATTCCCAAGAAGATCAAATGAGTTCTCATCTTGTTCTTCCAATTGTCAAAATTTTTAGCATCAAATTTTGAACTCTCCTTCCTATAGTAATCCATCTCTAGATTACCTCAAGCTGTTAATATTTTTCTCAAAGGACCACAAGCTCTGATACCAATTTTTAGGACTAATGCAATTGATGGGGGGGGGGTTAATCATTTGTATGCCAAATATTTAAACTTTAAAACTTAAAATCAATTACTTAATGCAAATCTAAACACTTAAAAACAATCCCATAAAAAAGTATTTGTTGTTGAGGAAAACCCTGTTAAGGGAAAAAACCTGGTGGAAATTAACACCCACAAATAATGCACTAGAAATATTGTATCCTAGTTAGAATATAAAGCCTTGTTATGAGTTGATTATTACATCTAGGATAAAGTCATTGTTAAAGGATAGACCCTGTTAGAAGTATTCTCAACCTTTTAAGGAGTTGAATGAAATGATGAGCTCACTAACCAAGCACACTTCCCAAAGTGAAGGTTAAATCTACCTTTTTAAGGTTAATTCCACCTCCTGGATGCACTTTCCAATGAGAATTATAAAATTATACTTTATAACTATGAACTAAATGATATCAACTTTCTTTGACTATATAATTCCAATGAAGTGCATTACAAACATAATAACTACTCTACATCCATCAGAACTTGCATCTACATGCTCATAGCATCCAATACATCCAATCCATTCCTTATCACATCAAGATAATACTTTCCTTTATACAAGTTATAATAAGCAATTAGTTCGGCATGTTAAGACTTCCCTAATGAACAAATAATTACATAGACCCTTGCTAATACACACATGATACCTTACATAAGTTAATATCAAATACATATCATCAGTTATGTGCCAAGATCTATAATCCATGCTATACAGTCACTAAGGATGTTACAATATTTCTCTGGTCGGCCCCAAATAGGTCTTTGCCAGTCTACATGCAAAAACTGACTTCATCAAGAATTCAACGACCCAAGAATCACAAATAATGTCTCCCATGTATTTTCTATCATGCCTTAAGCTTTCATATCATAACTCATTCTTGCATAAAAGTTATTCCAAAAAAAAAAGAGACCATCTGTGTCATAGTCCTCTATCAATACACTATAACCAATCTTTACCAAAACAACTATAACTCATGCAAACAACAATATAAAATCCAGTGACCTTAGATATAAGGTATACATAATTCCCTCTACACAAATTCATGCACACATATACTGAAACACCATACACTATCCTTACACAACTGTAAATCTTGCATGTACCTGTGATAACCAATATTTGAAAAACCTCCATGCATCCAACTGAAACATATGTTGACATCAATAAAAAAACATATATGTCAACACCTCAAACAAAAAAAATTCCAACACTTATGTTCCCATACATATTAGGTAGGTAGCCATTTTATCCTTCTAAACAAGATAGTTATTTCCATTGAAATTTGGACTCTCTTTTCTTATACTTTCAATATCAGATCTCCTTTAAGCAGTCAAGCTTCTTCAATAGGACAAGGCTCTGATACCAATTATAGGCCCAAAAGGAGGTAAGCACAACTAAGAGTGGGGAGTGAATAAATTTTACACCTAATAATAATATAATTTCCCTTTAGCCACTTAGATACAAAAGATAAGTAGTAATGCAAGATCCACAATAAATAACACAGAACACAAAGATTTGTTCTTGAGGAAATTTCATTAAGGGAAAACCTTAGTAAGAATCACACCCGCAAGATGAATGTACTCTGATAAAATTATTTCCCAATTAAGAGAAAAATAGAGAACAAAGGATGCATTAGCAACCACATGCTAACAGCCCAATCTACAGGCTCACTACCCAAATATCATTTCTCACAATACAATCACAAATTTGGCCCTCAATCAGGTTCGATCTATCTTCGATTACAATAGGGGGGACATACAATCCATTATAACCAAGCTGACAAATAGAATCTCCAATGCCAATATAGTTCCAATAAAGTACAAACTCTTCCATAAATGTAGAATACAAATATCAACAATTCTCCTTACATTCACACATCTCTCTCACACACATCATAACTACAAAATGATCTCTCATTTATTCCAACTACAAAGAATAATCAACCACTAGGTTAGCCAAGACCTATTACAATAAAAGATACAAACATTATGCTCAATATTCAAAGTGATCTAAATAAGGTGAGCTAAGACTTATATAGGACCCAAATCTTCAACCACAAACACAATTTTTTGTCACCAAAGAGGCATAAAGAATCACAACACATTACTCCATCAAGTTGGCTAGGACCTAAATAAAGAAACACCAACACACTACCAAAACAACAAATCCGATCACCTTAAATAATGTAGTCCAAAAAAACAATCATCACACTATATAAGAACACCAACAAGAAGCATGAATACCATCCAGAACATTTTCATAATCTCATCTTCATCTTTGATCAACAAGAACACTAAAATACCAAAATCTGTCACAAAAAAAAGATAGCTTGTCATACTCTAAATCATGAACAACACTAGTTGTGAACACAATGATAAGGAGCCATATAACCACCATCTTTGCAAAATCTTAAACATAAAATCCAAGAAATACTAAACCAAACTCATCCATTATACATAGGAACACTATAACAACAAAAACCAACAACTAGATCATACCTCACTTAAACTATCATCCAAATTTCTGTGAACCTCTATAGATCATCTACATACACATTTGAACAATACCTCACATTTGCAAATCAAGATCTTCAACATAACACCCAAACAATTAAAATTCTCTTCATTCAACACACTGTTTGAAATAGAAATTAGTATGTTGACATCAATGACAAAATATTACTGTCACCTTCACCCAAAAAAAACTTGTCTTCCTTGTGGAATAGAGGGAGTCTGACCTTGCATATGATTCATTGAAGTTCTGTATCTTTTTGGATCAAATTAGGTATGTTGTGGAAATATTGTTTTAGATATTTCCATCTTAGTAATGATATCAAGTATAATTAGCAACTTGGGGTCCATGACATCTTTTTGAGGTCTCCATCAAATCCCTATAGTTTAATTTATCTATGAGGTCCTTGTCCCCCACCCAAATATTCTCGCAAAACTTGATTTTCCTCCCATTACCAATCTTCAATTTTAGGCCATCCTTGATGATACTTTTGCATTTGAGGATATTTTTCCATATTTTTGACCCCAAGGGCTATGAAATTCATCTCCATTAAAGCTCCTAAGAAGATAGAATTTATAGAGTTTTTATATTGTGAAATTTTACATGTGAGCCTGTATGGACCTACAAATTTCTCTAGAGCTCTATAATTTAAAATTGCATAGTGTGTTAATTTTTCAAGTAGAGATCTCACCCACACCTACCACTCAATGAAACAAAAATCCAATCCCCTAAAAGTCTATTAAAGATCCAATCGTCTGAAAGTCCTATAAGATTCCTTTAGGTTTAATTTTGATGATTTTAATAGATTTTTGAGGCGTTGAAAGATGTCTCAAATTTTTGTATGAGTTTTAGAGATAGTCGATAACTTTATTCTAAAAACAAAAGGGCTCAATTGGAGCACTAGATCAAAAGTTATGGCCTTTGAAACAATACTACTTTAGGTGTGAAAATAAATTCTCTTTAAATACTCCTATGAGCAGAAAAATTCATTTTTGGCATCTGCAACATATTCTAAGGTAGAAAAAAAGGAGGGAAAAGTGATAGGTCATAAAAATCATAAAATGATAAAGATCAATTTAGTTCTAGGAAGCTATAGAGAAATAAAAGAATCCAAAAGAAAGGGAAATGAAGTTGTAATGTGATACAACCTATTACATGTTGCATGTCATATTTGAATAATGTAATCTAACATATTTTCTTGTAATCAGTCATAATTTTAGTAAATAAAACCATATTTTCATTTGTGTAATCTATGTTATTGTTTTTTAATGTTTTATTTGAGTTATCCTTATCAATTGGTACCAGAATCAGTTTTTCTTGAGTATGCAAATGGATTCTTGGAGTGAGGAAATTTCCACCAAGACCTAGAGGTTTTTTTTAAGGTGGAAGAAGAATCTCCAATTTAACACATCTTTATACTAATAAGTTTTACAAAAGGTGTAAGATAAGAAATAATAGATGACTCCACAAATGAATTAAGGTGGAAAAAGTACTATACTCTGAGAGGCAATGCACCTAAATACTTAAGTTTACCTGAGAACTCTTAACATACCTCACACTTTCTAACCAATTTTTTGACTTGAGAAACCTCCAATTTTGGTTCTTCCATTAATATTTCAAGTCCATTTCCCCTGATCAATTAGGTGATTTGAATATCAATTTTGAATTATTAGATCTTATTGATCCATATACACCCATGTCTAGCAACCTCTCCTTGGACAAAAATATATTTTGCAACATCATTTGGCACATACGAAATTACTCATGCTCTAACCAAATATGGCATAAAAGTCTTAACATCCTTGAAAAGGATATAAGAATGCTTATATACCATATCATACTTCCATTTTTCTTCTTGCAAGGATTTACTTAAAAAGCAATGGGCTACTCAAAACCTTCATCAATTTTTTGAAGCTTTTTATTTGAAATTATATGCAATGATATAAATGAAAAAAAATAAAAGTGTTTACTAAATGAAGGAATTTTAGCACTGAAGCATTTTTTATTGCCTTCTTGATATCCAAAAATGTGCTTATTAAATATTCATCCCACATAACATTTGCATCCTTTTTTACATATTTAAAATGGGTATGACGATATTTAAAAAAGTATAAATGAACCTTCTTAAATAATTGAACCAACCAAAGAAAGACTTAATGACTTTAAAAATCTTGGGGACTGGGATTCTGTCAATAGATTCTACTCTCTCGGGATCTATCTTGATCCCATCTTGTGAGACAATATTCACTAGCAACTTTCCTTTTATGACACCAAATGTATAATTTTTGAGATTTAGAGATATCCTAAATTCTAGGGCTCTCTCAAAGATCCTTTCTAAATGTATATAGTAATATTCATCCTTGTTAGAAAAATAATTCAATTCATCTTGGCTTACACCCATAACAATTTCATTTAGATCAAAAAATGCAATATTTATTTCTCTTTGGAATGCTTCTCCCAAATTAATAAACTAAATGACATTCTTACATAAACACATGTACTTCATAGGATTGTGAAGGAATTTTTATAGTATTTTTGTTCCTTCACCTTCATTTGGTTATACCCAAAGAAGTCATCCATCATCGAAAACAATTTACAACTAGTAACTCTGTGCAACATTTCCTTCATATTTGGAAATGGGTAGTTGTCTTTCAAATAAAAATATATTAATATTTTTGAAATTTACACAAAATATGATATCTCCATTATATTTTCTAACCTACACCAAGTTTTAAACCCATGTGGAATGTCTAATTGGCTTTATAATTTCACTATATCTGAGTTTCATAAATTCTTATTTCATTTTTATTTCCAAATTTGGATTAATAGAGATTTCTTTTCCCTATTTAATTATTTGCATCTTGTTTAACAAAAATCTAATGTTGGATTAAGTTCTCTCTATAGGACTTCAAATCATCATAAGATCAAGAAAATACATTATTATATTATCTCAAAAGGGCAACAAGCATTGACCTAACCTTTAGATTGATACTTTTAGCAATGTTCACCATTTTAGGGAAAGCTCCAGTCCCTAAATTAACTTTTTTTAAATCTTCATTTTGGAGTAGTACAACCTTTGTTAATTTTTTGTAATTGTTGTCATAAAATCTTTCTAATGCAACTAGCTCCTTTGGAATCTTTTCTATTTTCATTAAATTCCTTCATTTCCAAACATTCTTGCTTATCATCCACAATTTCCAAAAATACATTAAAATCAATCTCTTGTGAACGATATTCATCTAAATATTGGAGGAATTTCAACAAATCATTGTCACCATAAAAAATTTCCAATTAGATATATTTTCAAGAGTAAAGGGATTTTCCTTCATTTCCACTTCTGATATTCCAACCAATGTAATATCTAAACCTCTCAAAATAATATTACCAAGAACATCTTTGATTACATTTTTTTCAATATTTCTATATATTCTATTGAAAATGCATGAAAAAATTCAATATTATCCCAAATAACACATCTATATTGGCTCAGCCTTCTATGCTTTGAAGAGTATTTTGACCTTACTTGTAAAACATTTAATTCAAAGTGACTAAAAACTCGTAACAAGTTATACACAATCATCTTTCTTCTCCCTAAGCATTTTTCATCTTGATGATGAACCATAGAGTGTGATGAATAATATTTATGAAAAAAAAAACATAGCAATGTAAACTGGAAAAAAAAGAAACAACTACTATGGATTGTGAAAAACTAACATTGTTAACTTTATACAATGTTTCATAGCCATATTTTGTAAGAATGTGAAGTTGATTTTATCTCAGTGTTGTCATTAATGGTTGTTATTGATTTCAACATATTCATTATCTCAACTTCTTGTGTATCAGTTAGTATGTTTTTTGCATAGTGTTGGTATGTACTGATAGCCTAGTGTATCAATTGGAGTGTCTTGTACATTCACCAATAGCTTTGTAGTTAAGGAATCTATATTTTTGGTAGATTTCTTTCTAGGTCCTAGCTGGATCGGTTTCAGTCCCAACATTGGAGTTGTAACATGTTATCTATCTATTGGAGCCAACTACCTTGGAAAAGGTGTTGAGGGCTTATCTGATGCATGTCATGTTGATTTGGTCGAGGTTGACCTCAATTCATTTCTTTCCATTGTGGGAATTTTTTTGTGTGACCTATTTCAAATTGTGGTAGCCAACCTATTTTGGATCTCATGATGTTGTGTGTGTATATATATATATATATATATATATATATATATATATATATATAGAAAAGTAGTAGATGTGTGTAAGTGTGCAAGTACATATGTGGTGTAGAGGTAAGGGTGGTGAACTTATAAAAAACAAAGGATATCTCTAAACTTGAAAGAGTTACTATGGTTTCCCAAACCCTTGAAGGCTTCAATGAACTCAAATGTACTGATACTCCTCCCAATGACTCAAGGTGACATGAATGGTATCTATTGATTTTATTTGAGGTAATTTGAAAGGTTTCAATACTATTTTTGACACCCAAAGTGCCCAACTCTTCAATCTTCTCCAAAACTGCTAGAGACCTAATTGTCTAGTCTCATCCAAGTCCATTGGAAGACCTAAACTGGAGTTAGAATACTCTAAATCCAACCTTTCCCAAAAAATGAAAGGAAAAAAATACTATTTTAGATACCCTTTATTGATTACTTCCACATACCAAAGGATGTTCTATTTGTGTTTTGGACCAATCCATAGATCTCTGACTATACACCTACACAAATGCATGAAAAATGATGGTTTAATAAAGGAACTCCTATCTCCTGGTATCCCCAAGACCCCAACTCTTGGAAAGTGTTTTAATATGTCCCCAATACCCCAAATCCAAAATAAATTTGACTCATATTTGACATACCCCAAAAAGACCCAAATTTTAGTCCTCAAGCCCTTAAGACTAGGGCTTCCACAATGTCTTATCTCCCACTACTTATAGATTCAACCAACACTTGATTCATCACTAAAAAATCATTTTAAGACAACCCACATCAACAAAAACACTCTATGCACATGCCAATAAGCTACTGCAATACATTCCAAGCAATTTCAATGCTTTTCCTCAACCAAAACATTCATGATCACCCAACATTTTCTCTAATCCCACACTTCCAAGGTTAAATAGATATAATACATGTTATATTAGATACATCCCATGAAGTCTAGGCCCTAAGAATTCATGGGATGGTCATACTTCAAAAATAAATCAAGCCTGTCACTTAAAAGGACTTCAAAATAGTGAAACCTTAACAACACTAGGCGTATAAAATTTTAGTACAACATGAAAGTCCTCATCCAATAAAAGAAGTAGATAGGAATTACATTCAATTCATCTTTATAGCTCTTCCAATGGATAAAGACTCCAAGAATACGAAAAGACAATGTCAAATATGTAGAAAATGTAAACTTTTATTGAATCTTAGTATAGAGTCTGTACATTCCAATCCTTCTCCTTCTAACGTAGACTCCACAATCTTTAATAACTTTTTTCTCACCAATTTTCCAACTTCTTCGCAGTTACATCGAATAGGAATACCAAAAGGCTCCTTTGCATGTGTTTCCCATAAAAAGACAAAGCGACCGTTACTTTTGAAAATATGAATCTTTCAGCTTTGAAAACTATAATGACCTAAAAATGGTCAAATAAACCCTAGACCCCCAATCTCAACAATTAATCAAGAAACCCTAATCTTGATAAACCTTAAGTCCTAAATCAAACAGACAATTCCTCAATCTATCAATTTGGAGCTAATCTAGCCTGAACCCTAGGTCCTAATCAATCATCATACTTGATTAATTAATTCCTGAAATCATAATACATTGGAAAATAAACCTTATGTTAATTATTTAATTGATATTCTAATATATTAATTAAATAAAATTGCTAAATTGTAAATTAAATAAAAAAGGAATTAAATTAATTAATAAAAAAAAAAATGTATTCAAAATCTTTTAAATTATTAAAAATGCATATGATTTCATCAAATCCAGTCAACTGATTATCAAATTGGAAACAATCCAGTTCCACTTAGTTAATTGATTCTCCACTATTTATCATTTTGGAAATATTTCAGTTAACTGAGAACTGAATATGGAAGTTTCCAAAAAGACTGATCAGTCAGTTCAGTCAACTAAATCTTTCTACCAATCACATTATTTGCACATGGATTATGCTTCCTCAAATTGAATCTAAGCCACTGTTTTCTTTCAATCTCGACCATCGATTTGAGAGAGATTTTCTATAAAAGAGAAGCTCATTTCCTTCACAAAGCATCCTAACTTTTGTTATCGATATTATACTGCATTTTACTCAAGAATTTTAAGAATTCTTGCATTTTAGCTCTTATTTTAGTTAGCTTTGTTTAATTTGTTTAATCATGCAAACTCATAATTTAGAGGATATTTTGATTTGGTGCTATTAAAATAAACCTTTAAAATTTCAATTTGGTGCTCTAAAAATTATCTAAATAGCTTTGGATTAACTGCATTTTGCATAATCATTTAGCTATAGATTTAAAATCCTTCATTTAGAATAGTGTGTAGTCAGTGGACTCTGCGATGACCTGAGAGCAAAGTCCATACTCTTGCCTACTAGAAGGAAATGAACCATTGTCAATTAGATTAGGGTGTTGTTTTTAATATTTTGGTTTTCATTTTTTCTAACCCACTAGCCACTTAATGGATCATTGAAGTGTGTTTGTTTTCAGCTACAAGCGAAGACCCCAAATTCACGCATACAATTTTGGCACCCACCATGGGACCCAAACTTATTTTTTGATCCAAATCCTTCCCGCATTCACTTTGAGACAAATCTGACCCCACCATCACATCTAGATAGTTGTTTTGGTTTGAAATGACGATAAACTTTCCTATATTTTCCCAAAAATCAAATATGTGGCAAAAAATGTTTTTGCCCAAATAGGCCATACGACCCTCTGCATGGAAATTAAGACTTCTTTTTTTGTCTACACGTAGACCAAGGCAGATGGCAGAATTTATAAAATATAATATTTTTTTCAACCGCATTGCTATTTCCTCCTGCTAGTGTTTCTTTGTTGCTTCTAAATCTGTTCTTCCAAAGAATGATACCCTCTACCACAAACCACCCAGTATGAAACCCGTGGTTTTATTTGTTATGTTTTCATCGTGGTATTAGAAGAGCTAGTTTAAACCCTTCCACGCAAGTGTGGGACTAAATCTAATACACCCTACCCACCACATAGCTCACCCTACCTCTCCACTCACACCTCCCATCCCCACTG
The DNA here is from genome assembly GCA_018584345.1 of Thuja plicata. NCBI lineage: Eukaryota > Viridiplantae > Streptophyta > Pinopsida > Cupressales > Cupressaceae > Thuja > Thuja plicata. The sequence continues at coordinate 672,098 of MU217065.1, read as the reverse complement.
CATGACCTCCCTTCCACCGCTTCACCAACCTGCCAACTATCTCCCCAAGCCGTTTCCACTTCAATCGCACAGCATCGCTGCTTCATCTCCTCCCACCTCCCTTACACCTAGCTTGCACAACCTACCCTTCTACTCATGCAACCTACCCTTTTACTTATACTACGTCCTTCCCTTCCCACGTAGCTCCCCCCATGCTATGCTGCTTCACCCATCTCTAAACCCTCTCCACGCATTTCCCTGACCACCCATAGCCGCTTCTCCTCCCTCCCACTTCACCTCCACCATACAATGCCACCATCCCACCTCCAACCTCCTCTAAAGCTCCTCCCTACCCACACCCTTAGCCCCTTACCCGCACACAGCTCTGCCACTCTAACACCCAAGCACTGCTAGAACTCCATCCTAGCACCACCTCCATCAAGAAAAGGCGTTTAAAGTTGACGGACGTTTAGTCATTATTCTCTTGGCTAATTAGCTTTCTGCAACAACCCAAAGACCATCAAAAATAACATCATCAACTGCTGACATTAACAATGTTTTAAAATCTTTGCCCTCACAATTGGATTTTTCAAATTTGTAATCTAACTTAAAACCCTCATAACTTTCTCATATTAAGTCCTTTTTTGAGAATTTTTTATTTATTTGGGGTAGAATTTACTATAGATCACTGTGGTGGGGTTAGTTTCTGGTTTTTCTTTCCCATTTTATCAAAAATTGTGCTTTTTGATGACTTTACCTGCTTAATCCTCTATTTTGCAGCTTCCGAAGCCTTGTATTGGCTCATACAGTAACCTTTTTTAGTGCAATTTTTTTTGAAAGTGCATAATTTTTCGTCTACTTTATGAATATGAAATCTATTTGTGATTTTCTAATTTTTATAATGTTGACCAATCTTTGGCTTTGTTGTTCTTGAACTTATCTTCTGATTACAACCTACAGTGGTTTGCAAGACGTTATAAATGAAGAAAAAATCATAAACTACTATAATGATTTTGATGCAGGATACTTGTTGAAGACTTTGTGTGTCTTTCAAAACCTCATGTCTACATTTTTTAGTTAAATAATACTTCAAATTTGACGCTTAAAAATAATCATTTTGCTTATGTGTTTGAAGTGTCTTCTAGAATTGTAATCCCAAAGAATTTCATGAATGTATCTTCTCCCCTCACCTTCATGGATCTGGGGTTGTAAGATAAATTCATGCAAATATTTTAGCGTGGCTACCTCCTGAGAGCTTTAATAGAGCTGATGAGAGTGGATTTACTAACCGGTAACAGGCTAAAGCTAAGCCCTTCCGAACAGGTATGGTGCAAGAGCACCTAGGTAGGGCTAAAATGTAACCTAAGGCTTCCTTTTTTTTTATTTTTTATTTTGGCTTGTAGTGGTTCTAGCCAAACCACTAGTGGAATAATAGGACTAGGTGGGTCCTAGGATGTGTGAAGTTATATGTGGAGGTCTTATTAGGTCTTTAGTGTTTTCCTTGCAAGAAATGTCCAAAGTTGTCATTTGTACCCATATTGCCTATGTTGTGGCAAAAGTGGAAATTATGCATTTAGGGGTCCAATTAAGCAAGGAAGTGTTTAGGAGACCTATTTGAGGTGTAATTAGCTTAGATATTATATTGGTCACATTTTAAATTTGTTTGACCATGTTTTGTGCAAAAATCCCAAAAGTTGTCAATTTTGTCATTGACAACATTTGTTGCAAGATTGCATCTTCGGTAAAATTGGTTTCCTAACTCTCTAAAACCATCGGGATATGGACATGGTAAGCTATATAAGGCCTCCCTTGACCTTTTTTATTGGGTTGGTCAAGTTTGAAAATTTGGTATACGGACTGTGTAGTTGAAAGAATAATTATAGTTTAACAAATTTTGAGCATTTTGTGTTTTTATGGATTAGATTGCTTACTGTAATAGATGCATAAGTTAGAGTAGTTGTTTTTGGGATTCTGTGTGGTGGTAGATTTATATTTTGTGTGTGTTTAGTTTTCTTTGTAAATTTATTTTGTTTTGAGACAGTTGCTAGTCTGTACCAAGCAACTTCTGCAAATGGGGTCATAGATCCTTTTCCCACCATGGAGTTTACACGGGCCTTTGGGATTAGGGAGATGACTCCTTGTACATATTGTACAGAGAAGGAGGGGCCCTAGAAGACAAGGGAGCTATTTTTAATGTTATTCCCTAGGCGAGCCATATTTGCATGGCTAGGGATCATAGAGCATTGCAAAGCCAATAGGAGGGATTGAAAGGATTGATTTCTTCAATCAAAGCTTGTGGAGAGGTAGAGTGTTGTGTGGAGGAGCCCCAAAATGGAGGAAAATATTGGGTGAGGAGTTTTGAATGGAAAGAAACCAAAATTTGTGTAGACAATCCTAATGCTTAAAAACCCTATTTTTAGGCATGTTTATAGGAGCCACTATACAAACACTTTTGGGAAGAAAGACATAGAAAATATTTAGGGTCTTGATAAAAGGTATCATAATCCAATGCTAGTTTTCCAAAATTTTAAGGAGATTTGCAATATATTTTGGAAAATGTGCCTAATTAGGCCTAATGCTTGTAGCCTTGTTTTGGGTGAAATTGGGTTGGTTCTTGGAAATAATTTAGGGTTTCATTGCAAAGGGTGTTTGTATACATTGGATTGGATCCAATTAACAATATAGAAGCCTATCTCTCTACATGGAAGAGTTCTTGATCAGTTTGAATCAATTTGTGAAGATGGAAAAGAAGAGAACTATGGCTAGGTGTTGGGTAGTTTGAATTCCTTTTTGGTGTACTCAAGATGAATTGGAGTGGGATCTTGTGGAAAGTATCCTTGAAGGTTAGGGTTAGTAAAGAACCCTATTTATGTTAGAGAAGAGGACTATTGTAAACCCTAGTGGAGAATAGGGTAGAAGAGCAAGGCTTGTTGTTACATCAAATTGGTATCAATGCAAGTTAAAGACTTAGGAAGTCAGTATATGTCTGCAGATACTAGTGAATCAGTAGGAGAGTCAAGCATGGTGACTAATCCAGAGCTAGCTAAAGATGTGGGTGAGAAAAAGGAGAAGAACAAGCTCCTTGAATAAGCCTTAGAAGGAATGAAGATAAGGCTAGAAGAAGTTGGTAATGTAGAAGCTAGGAACAAATAAATTTAAAGCAGTTGTAGGGGTAAAAAGATTGTTGAGGAAGAAATTATCCCTAAACCAGACCCTATTTTGAAATAAGAACCCTTCCTGAAAGCCATAAAATCCCTAGGAGGAAAGGCATTGGAAGGTATACCACTATTTAGTGGGAAGATGGACATTGAGGTAGTGATGGATTGAGTTGAAGGGATGAAGAACTATTTCGAGTGTGAAGGGGTGATAGAGGCATAGAAGCTAAAGGTGGCCAAATCAAGACTCAGAGGGTTATTCATAACATGGTGGAAATACCTTCAAGATGAGAGAGTTAGAATGGGTGAGCAACCCATAGCCAATTGGAATTCAATGCTAACCAAGCCAAAGGAGAACTATCTACCAGAGGACTATGAGATTCAACTCCATAGGAAAAGACAAAATTTGAAGATAAAAGACTTGGATGTAGCCTCTTAAATAGAGGAATTCCAAATATTGTGTCTTAGGTATAAGCAACAAGAAGAGGAATCAATCAAGGTTGCTAGGTACTTGGGTGGATTGAAATGAAACATCCAAGAAGAAATAAGTTTTTGGACACGAACTATAGTTTAGAGGTTTCATCAATTATCCCTAAGGGTGGAAGAAAAGAATAGGAAGAAGGGTGACTCTAACTTCAAGAACAGAGGTAGAGGAAGAGACCAAAGGGGTCAAAGAGGAGGCTATCAAGGCAGAGGAAATGAGTAAAGGACACATGGAGAGAACAAACTAAAAAATAAAAATACTAAAAGCACTTCAAGAGGGGGCTATAACAGGGGTAGGGGTAATCAAGGAGGTCCTAACAAAGGAAGAGGAGGTAGAATTAACTCATACTTTGCAAGTATGAAGTGTTACAACTATGGTCAATTAGGCCACCTAGCATATAGATGAATTGACAAGCCTACTACTTCAAATCATGATAAGAGAGTGGCCTGTGCCTATGAGGACACTTCAAGTGTCAAAGCACCTAAGATTGACCATCTAGATTTAGATATGGGTGAAAACCTAATGTTTAGGAGGGTGTTGATAAGACAACCAATCACGGATGAACCCAATCATAAGAGGGCTTTGTTTAGGTTAAGATGGAAGTTCCTTGGAAAAGTTTGTAAGGTGATAGTGGACTCGGGTTCCACTAATAATATCATCTAAGAGAAAGTAGTCAACAAACTCAAGTTTACCAAAATACCCCATGTGAATCCATATAAGGTGACATGGCTTAACAAAGGCAAAAGTGTATTGTTGAATGAGAAGACGTGGGTTGAATTATCTATAGTAGGGTATAAGGAAAAACTATTGTGTGATATCCTACCAATCGATGCTTGTCATTTTATGTTAGGAAGACCTTGGCAATTTGAAAATTGGGCAGTGTATGATGGAAAGGAGAATTCTATCACTTATAAGAAAGGAGGCAGAACTTTCAAAATTTAGTCTCTGTTAGAAGAGGATGAACCACAACCTAAAAATCCTAACATAATGTTGTGTAGTGTAAAGGAGTTTTTCAATGATCTGAAGGATGAAGATCATGAAGGATATGTCATTGTTTTGAAGCCTAAGGAAGAAGAGAAGCCTGTCAAGGAGCCCTTACCAGTAGAGATACAAGAATTGCTTGGAAAGTACAAAGACATAGTGAGTGATGGAAGTCCCGCAACATTACCTCCTAGAAGAGTAATAAGTCATCAGAAAGACTTTGTCCATGGTGCATCTATTCCTAATAAGGAAGCTTATAAGCTAACCCATGATTAGAACTTGGAAGTGGCAAGGTGTAATACCCACCTTTGAGTTTGCTTTTCTGGTTTGGTTGTCGTGCTCTTTTAGTCCTTTTTATGTATGTGTGGTTTATTTCAAATGGTTTAGAGGATAATTATGTATCACATTTCAGTATGTTATTGATTCATTGCTTAGAGTGTTATATCTCCTATTTGCATATGATTTATGGTTATTTCATGATGTTGATGTATATGTCAGGATGTCATTTCGATTATGGTTTTTTGACAATACTGACCCTAGGTTTATATGCACATGGATCAGTTATATGTTTTGCATTACTGTTTGATGTGGTTGATATGGTATGGGACAAAGTCATAGTTACTTGTTGCGGTGAGATCCACATGATAAACTAGTCTCAACCATTGTTTGATATATTTTATGCATGTATGCCCATCTTTGTAATGACAGGTTTGCAGGTACCGGGCTACGTCTTCACTTAATTGGCAGGAGTGAGTGTTCCCTATCACAATATCTCAATGGTAAGAGAGGGGAGATAGTATTCAAGTCCAAATCCATACCCTAAACCCATATTTTATCCTATTGAAGGACAAACAATTTAATTGATTACCCTACTGTTTGAATCTGTCAAGTGACGTGGATTCATGAGCCTGTTTGTGTGTTTGTGGTTCTGTTTTAGTTGATTATATATTTAGATGAGTTTTAGGTGATTTGATGATGCTTTTAGCTTGATTTATTTAATGAATTTTCATGGTAAATATTAATGTTAATTATTGCACCTGTAATAGGGTTAAAACATTGATATATGAAATATATGGCTATTTAATAATTAAATATTAATTAAATGCCTATATTTAATTAATTGATTTAATTATTAAGTCTTGATTAAAATAATTGAGTTTTAACAAATATTAAATTCAATTAATTGTAAATAATTGTGCATAGTTGAATTATTGAATACCATCTTAAGTTGCATGGTTAATTGATTTATTTAAGTGAAATAGTATCTCATGCATCTTCAATTTAACACTTTGCTTTGAAATTATAAAGTTGAGTTTCTGTTGCAAGCTTTAAGTGAAATTGAAAATAAAGGAATTATCTTAATTAATAATTAGATAATTTATTTCCCTTTTAGGATTTTCACTTTTTGAAAACCTAATTGCTTGGATTATCTATATCTTGGTATTGGAGGCCTTTTTGGAAGGTTGTTCAATCAGGGAGAAGGAGAAATCAAGTGATTGAGATTTTGAGGAGGTTTGATTGGATTTGGAATTCATCTTTCTTGGATTTGTGGGTTTGATCATCTCTTCTATTACTAAGGTAGGATCTTGAGCTTTTCAATTCTAGTTTTTAGATCCCTGTCTTCTATGCATCTAAAAACTAGGATCCTTTTCTTGATCTTCTCTGTTTGTGTATTTGGTGATTCTATTGATTAAAATGATGAAAAATGTGTTCTTGAAGCCATTTGTGTTTTCTTTCATATTTGCATGTCAAATCTGTGATTGTTAGCATAAGGGTTTCATTTTTGGGTGTTGAATGCCAATTGGGCATAAGGGTTTTCGTATGAAAGATTTCTATTTGGAATTTCCCTTAGGGTTTCAATTTGGGTGAAAATGTCTTCTTTGGATGAAAATTGGTTATTGTTGGAGAAATAGCTTCCAAAACCTTAGATCTGTAGCCCCTTTTCATGGAAAGATGAAGTCCAAACTCTCACCTTGTCCTTGTCCAAAACCCTGATCAGATCTGCCAGAAAACAAGTTAAATGAATTATTTGCATGCTAGAAAGGAAGAAAATTCTTATTGAAAATTATTAATTCTTAAAAATAGATATTCTCCTTGTTTTTGCCAATTTGCATGATGAAGGAAAAGAGAGGAAAAAACTCTCTTTGATATTTTTTAGATCCTTTGTTTAAAAGGAATGTCTATAATTATATTTTTTTTTAAAATAGCTTATTAATTTATTCTAGAAAGGAAAAGAAAATTAATTAGGTTTATTGTTACTGCTGGAAAAAAGAAAAAGAAAAAAAAGAAACTTGCTGTTAAAATACAGTGACTGGTGTTCTTTTAATTTTAAAAAAAAAAATTTTTAAAAAAAATATAAAACAATAAACAAAGTTTATTGTTTAAAAAAAATATATATAAATAGAAATAAATTTTAAAAAAATGCATTTGAGTGGGTGGCGGGGGCCACCACACCCCCCAACCACCCAAGGGTGGCACGGCACCCACTGTTGATGCAGTGGGCCCAAGGGGTACCACCTATGGTACCACTATAGCAGCAGTGGGGAACCCACAGTGGGGTGACCCGTGGGGGCCACCGAGCACTTTGTTTTTTGTTTTATTAAAAGATTTTTTTTTAAAACAAGTTTAAATTTAATTCATTGTTAATTTAGTTTAGTTTAGTTAAAGTTAAGTTTAATTTTAATTATCTTTAGCTTAATGTATTTTTTTTAGTTTAATTTAAATTATTTTACTTAATTAAAGTTTTAAAAACTTAGTATTGTTCTATTAATTAAACTTTGTTTTAATTAATGAATATAAGGTGTGTAAAAGTATTTTTCGTTAGGTGGGTGATGATTTATTGTTTAACCATATTTAGTGGTTTCACTTAAATGATTTATGTTAATGATTTTTCTTTTATATCAGTGTTATTAGGTTGATCTATGATGTAGAAATCATATTATATGAGTCCCTTTTTATCGGATTGATTAGTAATAGGGATAACATCAGAAGGTTAGATATTGAAGTTATTTGACCACCTTTACATGATGTAATCATAGTATGGTTCTTTTTTTTGTAATTATTTGTTAGGTTAATTTATGTATGGCAGGTGTCATAAATTAACCTATATAGGAGCTATGTTTGCATGTTTTTGAAGATTTAATTATAATCTATTAGTAATTGTTTAGGATAAATGAAGTTGCATAACTAGGATGTTCTTAAAAATTTGTTTATTGTCATGTTATCAAGGTGTTTTATTAGCTCTTCTGGAATTGTGTTTTACTATGTCATGATGGATTAGTCTATATGTTATTGGAATGATGTGCGTTGGGAACTTTATCATTTTGGGTATCTGCTAGGGTTTTGGGAAGTGATTCTTCATGGTGTCTTGTATGTTTTCCAGTGCATGTCCTTTATGGTGTTATGTCTGTTCGATTGTCTTCCCTATATCTTGTACGTCTATTCTTATGTGACTTTTGAGTATATCTCTTGTTGTTATGGGTAATTGAGTACCAGCAGTTCCTATATGGGTAGGAACCAGTATATGAGTTTGATGAGATTATATTTGACCTTGAGCTTAGGGGATGGATAGTTAGGTGCATCTTAGGGGAGTGGATTATAATAGAATTCTGGGGCCCAAAGAGGCTACTCCAGGGTGACCTATTGTAAGTTGAATAATAAGTGATAACCTAATAATAAAACTTGGGGATTACATTAAATACAAGATTAGTTAGCATGTTGAGCGTCTAGGGTCTAGAGTGACTAGACCAAGGTAAACTCAACTAGATGATGCTTGTGGGTCTGGGGTCCATATAGAACAGTCCCAGGTAACTGAAGTATATGACCATGTGATGACACTCCCATAGCATGTAGCCTAAGTCTCCTCCATAGGTCTTGTTGTACCTTTTATGGTTGTGTCTTTGACATTTGGATTTTGGATTCTGTATTTGGTTTATGATAGTGTTTTGGATAGCCTATGTATGTTCCTTTATCATTGGATGGTGTACCTTTGTTTTGATCTTGGATTTCAAATGGTCTTGATCTTTCCATCCTTGTGCTTTTGCTTTAGTATTTCTCATTGTGATCAGAAAGCTTCTAGGATCTTCCTATGTGTTTCTTTATGATGGTTTGTATACCTTTGATTGCCTTTATGTTGTATACCTGTGTGTGTGGGCCTATTATTATATCCTCAGCATGGTGGGAGTGGAACTTTGGTTCCACACGGTTAGGTGGTAGTGATTCTTATTACCATTGAGATTCTGACGATCCTTCTTCATGTTTGGATGATCCTTGTTGCAGTTCTATCTTTTGATTCCTTTGGAGACTAGTTCAGTTTCATGAGTGGTGTATTTGTATCATATGTGTTTATCAATTGAAATCCTTTGGAGGATGTATCATGATGTATTCTTCATGTTTATTTAGGAGGTTTTGATCTTATCATATCAGTTGTGATCTTGTATTAGAGTGATTACTACATACCCTGCGACATGTGCAGAGGATGTGAGTTATGAGATGTATATTATTAGATTCATTTGACATATACTTTGTGTTATTTCTTTATAGTTGTTATTCATAGATTATCTTGCTTAAGTCATTCTACGTCAAGGAACCCTTGAGGATTGGTATCTATGTATGAGTTGTTCTTATGTGTATGTCATGTTTCTCATTGCATTGCTTCTGCATTGTTATCATTATTGTTTGTAAACATTTAAAAAAAAATTATCCTATTAACTCAGTGTCAAGTTTAGGTTAGTTCTCCTGGGTTCCCTGGCGAGGCATTACACTTGGCATCAAAGCCCATGTTTCTACACTAGGAGCTCTGGGAATTTGTATGCCCAGTAGTTGTCTTTTGATTTTAAAACATTGAAACAAACATAGACATAAAACTCTGATGTATTTAAAACCATTTCTTTGTGATTATTTGATTTCTTTTGATGTTATTAGTTTTGGTGTTGGTTCTGAGTTGTGGTTTGGTTCTCTGGTTGATTCAGGAATCATGCCTAAATCTAGAGCTACTAGAGGCCATGGTAGAGGCTGTGTTGATGGTCATGGTAGGGGTAGGAATCACAGTCCTTTCCTAAATGTTAGTTAGGACAATGCTTGTTAGCATAATAGAGATGAGCATCAGGCTGAGTTTGTTGAGCCAGACACTAGGTAGATGTTGAAGGCAATATTAAGTCATCTTCCTAAGTAGGTTAGAGTGGAGAAGGATGTTTCACATCATTCTTAGATAGAGTGGAGAGACAGGGAGAGATCTAGGAGCCCTCCAAGGAGGACTGTTGCAGTGGATCCTAATGTTGTGGCAGTGAACCATATGAGGGATCTCATGAGAGTTCCACCTACTCCCTTTTATGGGAAAGGAGAAGGGTTGGAAGCTAAGACTTGGCTTATCGCATTAGAGAGGGTTTTTTCTATGCATCCCTTTAGTAGAAATACTAAAGCTAGGTATGCAGTAATGTAACTCTCCAATTTTGCAGTGAGATGGTGGAAGATAGAGGAGGAGAAGTTAGGTCTCTATATGGACACAGTGACTTGGGAGTTATTTCTTGAGTACTTTCAAGAGTGCTTCCTATCTGATCAGTGGAGGTAGTAGAGGGTGAATGAGTTCCATAACTTTAGGCAGTTGACCATGTCAGTGGTGGAGTATGAGCATCAATTCTTTGAGCTCAAGCAGTATGCTGGTTATGGTTAGGATTCATCCCTTATGGTTCAACACTTTGTTAGGGGGCTCAATGAACGCATCGTTGGGTAAGTTAGAATCTTTGAGCCTACAAACCTTAGAAAAGTGGTTATTAAAGCTACCCTTGTAGAGGCAAACCTAGCATTGGGCCATGGTGGTCAGTTGGGAGTGCAGTCTGGTGTACCTACTCCTTGTTATAGAGGTAATCAATCTCAAGGAGCTGGAAGTTCTAGGAACCCACCTATAGTTTTTAAGGGTAATTAAAGCCAGCAGGGTAAGAGATTCTTTCATGGCAATAGTGGTGGTTCTCAGTCGGGGAACTATCACAACTGGCTGTGTAGTATGCGCAATAGTACTGATCGGTCAATTTAGAGTTTGCATCAGGATGCTAATGGGGGTAGTTTTCTTTAGTCTAGTGCACCTTCAGATAGATGAGGTGGTAGTAGAGGTGGTTGCTATTATTGTGGGAAGCTTGGTCACATTGCGACCAACTGTCCTCAGCTTGCATCGTAGTGTTCAAGTCAGAGACCAGGGAAGGGTCCTATGGGACCCACACGTTGAGTCTTTTGTGACTCAGTTTGATGATTGAGTTTAGAGATTCATATCTCTACCTTTGTTGTAGGCTTCCAGGAGTAAGCAGAGTTTTAGGGGAGGAGGATGTAATACCCACCTCTGAGTTTTCTTTTCTGGTTTGATTGTCGTGCTCTTTTAGGCCTTTTCATTTATGTGTGGTTTATTTTAGATGGCTTAGAGGATAATTATGCATCACATTTCAGTATGTTATTGATTCATTTCTTAGAGTGTTATATCTCCTATTTGCATATGATTTATGGTTATTTCATGATGTTGATGTATATGTTAGGATGTCATTTTGATTATGGTTTTCTGACAATACTGACCCTAGGTTTATATGCATATGGATCATTTATATGTTTTGCATTACTTTTTGACATGCTTGATATGGTATGGGATAGAGTCATAGTTACTTGTTGCGATGAGATCCACATGATAAACTAGTCTCAACCATTTTTTTCTATATTTTATACATGTATGCCCATCTTTGTGATAACAGGTTTGCAGGTACCAGGCTATGTCTTCCCTGAATTGACAGGAGTGAGCGTGCCCTATCACAATATCTCAATGGTAAGAGAGGGGAGATAGTATTCAGGTCCAAATCCATACCCTAAACTGATATTTTTTCTTATCGATGGATAAAGAATCTGATTGATTACCCTACTATTTGAATTCGTCAAGTGGCGTGGATTCATCAGCCTGTTTGTGTGTTTGTGGTTCTGTTTCAGTTGATTGTCTGTTTTAGTTGATTATCTATTTAGATGAGTTTCAGGTGATTTGATGATGCTTTTAGCTTGATTTATTTAATGAATTATCATGGTAAATATTAATGTTAATTATTGCACTTGTAATAGGGTTAAAACATTGATATATGAAATATATGGCTATTTAATAATTAAATATTAATTAAATGCCTATATTTAATTAATTGATTTAATTAT
>MU217065.1:628647-648805 GCA_018584345.1 Thuja plicata | reverse complement strand
TTGAAAAATGATGGCTCTCAAATACTTATTAAAAGACTAAGAAAAGATCTGAAAGATTGTTCTACAAGTGATCTAGGACAAATGGTCAAAAATCTTAATGAAGAGAAAAAATCTCTAAAAGATAAACATGAAGATCTAGAGGAATAGCTTACAGATAGCCAGAACACCATTGAAGACAAGATAAAAGAAAGAAATCAACTAGAAGAGGAACTTCTGCAGGAAAACATGAAAGTCTTAGAATTGGAAAACATGAAAAAGAAGTTGGAATCTAAATTAACAAAAGAAAAGGATAAGATTGATAAACTCCACACAAGTTCTGATTCAATTCAATCCCATCTCAATGCGCAAAGGCAAAAAGGGAACACTACTGGTCTTGGATTCAGTATAGCACAAGATGAAATCAAATCATCACAAGAGAGAGAAAAAAAATCTGAAGCATCTTTAGAAGCTAAAAAATTGAAGATACTATAGAGGTTATATCTGAACCACCTAAATGATAAATCAAGCAAGTTAACAGAACTTGTTATGCATGCAATAAACATGGGCATTTGGCAAGAGATTGTAAAGAGGTAAGACCTTTTACAGGTTATTGTTACTCCTATAACAAGTTTGGTCACAAGGCTATTCATTGCAGAACAAGTCAAAGAAATCAAGCTCAGCAAAATCACAGGAATATAAATTAAAGCAATCAAAGAAATCAACTCTCAAGAAATTTGCAGAACATTACATGTCAGATATGCAACTACAATGGACACACAGCAAAGCAATGCAGCATGATGAGCAAGAACATCAGACCTCCTATCATTTTCCACACATGTGGAAAGGCTGGACATATCACAAGGTTTTGCAAATCCAAAACTCAGAAACAAGAGGATCCTAAAAGGTCACTATTTGAAGAGAAAGGAGAAGTCAATTTTATCAAAGCAATTGAAGATTCAACCAAAATATGGGTTGAATTTAAGAAGGACAAAAATGTTGGCAAAGTAGTTCATGCATCCCCAATGGATGAACCCTCTACTTCTGCCTAATAGACCTTCTTGGTCTTAGGGGGATCTATTCTAGCTCAGAACCCCTGCGCGGTTGGTGTAGTCACTTTGGAGTATGCACCTTTGGATTCATGGTTAAAAGCATAGATTATAGCTATATGTATTCGCGCATTATCTGAATTGCATCGGGATCAAAGTTTGAAAGTCTTTATGTATGGTTGCAAGCATTAAATGTGGCAGATCATATAAAAAGAAGTTTGTATTTGATTATTTTCACATTTACATTCGAAGAGCACAAAAATTGAAGAGCATTGGAGTACTAAGACATCAAAGCATGAAAGCATAAATAGTTTGGCAGTTGAAATGAATGGATAATCAGTTTGAAATGGAGCCCTAGCTATCACGCCATTTTAGAATTTCATGGAAACCCTACATAAGTAAACACCAAGTAAGTATGGCGACCCCAATTGTGTTTGATGTAGCAAAGAGGAACATGTTTATATTTAAGAAGCATCCATTCAAATCCATACTAGATGATGTGGAAGGGGCTTTCTCTAAAACCCCGCTTGGTGTTGTTCACGTGGAAGATATCTGTGCATACATATACTGTAAGAAGGAGTCATTAGGAGATGATAATATAGCTTCTCATATGGCATTAATGTTAAATAAGGACTTCACATTCAAGGATGAATTTGCGCACCTACAAGATAACCCTATTTTGGAGTATTTGAATGTGCATGAGTTTGAAGAACCAGAATGGGTAAAGATTCTGTTAAGCAGAATTCATGATGATCTCTTTTGGATTGGTGATGTTCCTATCCATATCACTATAGAATTAATCCATTAGTTAACTGGACTTCCAATGACTGGACCAGTATTTCCCACTGGTAACGATGTAAAGAAACAGATTGAGAAAGTTTTTTTTTCTAGGAGTGATAGGTGTGGAATGACAGTTGACCCTATCAAGGAAGATGACATTAAACTCATGACAACGATACTTGGATACAAGTTTCAGCAAGCAAGCAGGTTGAATAGTGTCTCTACAACAACAGTCCTTGCAACTATTAGAATAGTGAAGGACAACACCCAATACAACCTATATGAGATCTTGTGTGATTAGTTGATTGAAAATATCAAAATCATCAAACATGATAGAAGAAAAACATTCAGGTTTGGATCACTAATCATCTATTTGTATCACCACATAGTCAGAAAGGTTGCACACCTTTATCTAGAAAAAGGCAAACCTACAATGAATCAGATATCCCTTAAAGCCACAGTAGAAAGTAGTGCAAGAGATAAAATGGACATGGATATAAAGATATTCAAGGTCAAAATGCAGAGCAGGTTCAGACTATCTAAGAAGATAGTTGACAAATACAGGGATACAATATGCTTTATGGTAGAAATAGATTGCACATGCATGGAGGCCGTTGAGCCTAGAACTAAGTGGTTTCATCCACTAGGGTATGAGGTAGAAGACCATGTGTTAGAAGGATATGCACAGGTCTTATTGTCAGCACCTAAAGACCCTAATGAACCTAGATGGGGCACTTGCAGAGAAAAGACTGACGAAGTGGATATTGAACTACAACTTGCCGTCAATAAAAGGAAAGAATCCAGAATGACATACAACATTCTAAGAAAGCATGGAGTCACACAAGAAGATTTGGATAAGGCAAAAGAAGCCAAAATTGCTAAAGTTAAAATTGAGAAAACTGTTGAAACTATGAAGAAGAAGCTGAAGAAAAATGAGGAGAATACGACTGCGCCAACTACCACAATTGTTGATCTAGATACATCTCCAGCTTCTGAACCTAGCAAGAAACCAAGAGGAAGGAAGCAAGCGGCTACAAGTCATCCATCCTTAAGAGCTACTCGGAGCAAAACTAAGAATGTTCAAAATCCACTTGAGGTAGGATTTAGATCCAGTCTAAATATCTTGATGAATAGGATTGTTAATGAAGCGAGATTAGATACATTATCAAAAGTCTATGACAAGTATCAAGAGATGGATAAGACTAAGATACACGCTATGATCATATCTCATATGATCAATTTTATGAAGTCTATTCTTGAACTCAAAATAGTGATACTAGATAAGTTATGGAACATACTAGAGATAATGAAAAGACATGCTATAGAAGAGGACATGAATATTAGAGAAGAAACTTTGGATACTCTTCTTGCTGTTTGTTCACATGATGAGAAGGCTATTCTATTAGATCTCGTGAAGCCTCATCTCTATATTAAGACAAGGACCCTACAAATTATGAACAAGGAGTATGAACAGCTTGGTAAGGAGACTGAAAAGGCATTTGCACAAGTCTTTATGGATAGACATAAGTATCCACCAATGATGCCTACACCAAAAGTTACCCCAACTCCTCCCAAATAGGTTACAACTCCAGTAATTTAGGTTGCGACTATAATAGGTCCATAGGATTTAGCACCCATCGTGACAATGACTTCTGAGACAGCTAAAGATACAGAGGATACTATAATAGTTGACAATGTAAAGATATCTATGACAACCTCTGATAAAGATATGGATAAAGTTGATAAAGCATTTGTAAACACCGAGGAAATGAGCACAGATGACACATCTCTACAACAAGATGAAGTTCCTTCCATTGATCTAATAGACTTGGATAAGGAGAAAGATACTTAAGGTAATGAGACACTAGTGAAGAAAATTCATGTCAAAAGTGAGTGTGTAGATACAAGTCAAAACACTATTTTCTCACCATCCACTCAACCATCCACCTCATTGTTGTCAAGGTTAACTCCTAACTCAGCAAGTTTAGATGCAAGGGGAGAAGAAGACCTAATCAAGATTAGTGTCCTTGCCATGGAAAAGGAAAAAGAGAAACAAGTAATGAGGAACCCTCACTTCTTGGAAATAGTGAACATTTTGAATGACTTAGTGCCTACTGAGCAAAAAGTGGCCAAAGTACAATCAGTTGAAGATGTGGACAACATCTTATCAAACTTCAAGTCACATTTCACTAGCTTTTTAGAATCTGCTACTAAGATTGCAGAAGATGAATATAAGAAGGAGAGACTAAATGACTTGGTAAAGAACTTTACCTTAGATTTGAATTCCTTAAAGATTGGGCAGGCTATATTGAAGGAATTGGCAGTTAAAGGAAAGAAAGTCATAGCAAATTGTATGGATAGAGTAAATCTCACCTTTGAGCACACCAAAAAGATTGAAGAGGCAGAAGAAATGGTGGATAGCATAAAGAAATCAGTTGAAAACTCCATGCATGATATGAACATATGCAATAATGTCTATCAAGGTCAGCTGGACAAAATTGAGAAGACAAAACTGGAAAATAGCAAAATCAGAATAAGGCAGACTTAGTTGAGGAATGCACTTGTGCCATCTCTAGTAGTTCTCAATAAGAACATCAAATAGATTGATAAATCACCATATAGACATATGATCAAGGTCATTTCATGGATCTAATGAAAATGGAGAAATTGACATATGCTTTATGCGGGCATCTACAAACTGTTGATGCAATGAAAGTTTTTTGGCAAAAAGAGATTCAATCTCTTCAAGTTGTGTACCCAAAAGTATACATGGAGTAAGTATATTAAATACTTACAATTTTTTCACACCTTTTTCATTAATTTCAAAGGGGGAGTAGTATAGAATGTGTATATGTGGAGAAGTATATATGTATATATCATTAAGTATTATGATATACAGTCATTTTTGTATGAAGTCATCTTGAGTAACTTAGCCACATTCCTTTGTTTCCATAAATGAAAAAAGGGGGAGATTGTTGGAAAGTTGACTTCCTAAGGAAGTATGACTTATTTTGTGTTGTCAATCATGGCAACAAAGTCATACTAGTTTCTGTCAAAAATAACTTAGAAGATAAAATGACTAAGTACAGAAAATAGGACATACAAAAAGATACAAAGATCAACACATCAACACACGTGTTAGAGATCACACCAGAATATGTGTGCTAAGGTATATAATCTATGGTGTATATACATGCTAGATCCAAACATGCAGAGTATGGAACATTAGTATAGAAAAGTTAAAGATAGATTAGTAAACATGCAGTCCAGGAAATAGAGCATGGAAGCTGACTACAGTTTTGATCAACGTGTATGGTTTTATAATGTAATGGCTAAGAACCTTTAGTTATAAGTTTTTATTGATGTAATTAATGTTATAGTAAACAGACTTAGGCCAACTTGTTTGGAAGCATTGTATATTTTTGTTTTAGGGCCGGCTAGTGATTTGTTTTGGGTCGCGCCTATTCAGATTTGAAGATATAAGTATGTAATGTAAAGATATGTTACATGATTTGATTATTATGTAAGAAGAAGTTACAAAGGAATAGTATAATGAAGTTAGAAGATGATATATCTCTTTGAAGGAGTAAGAGCATCCATGCATACATGAAACTGATCAGACAGTAGTGTCATAACAACAGTTCATTTTTGATATAATGCATATCAACATTCAAAGGGTTGTAGCCTTCATCTTATTGGGTAGTGAGACTAGGAAGTGAGCCATACACCCCTATCAGGGTTATTATAAAAGACTCCTAACAGGGTCAGACCTTTAACCAGGTCATTGTACTTAATTTGTAAAGATTGCTTCTAATAGGGAAAAGGAACTCTAATAGGTTCATTATACCTAGTACAATATTTTGTGGGTACTAATCCCCACCTGATTTTTCCTCTGATCAAGGTTCTCCATAATCATATCATGTGTTATGTGTTATTATTTCTTTGGATGCATAGTTGATATATGTTTAATAGGCTAAAATATAATAAAGTAGATAAACACTGATTCACCCCCCCTCTTAGTGTTTCTAACAAGAATATCTTTCAAAGGAGCACTATCTAAAGAGAAAGAAGCTTAAGTTCCTCCATAAAATCAAAATTACAAAAAAAAAGAAAAAAGAAAAAGTGCCTTGCTGAAAGCCTAGTAAACAGGCACCTTGGTAACAAAAGTAAAGATAAATCAATCCGTCCTATGGTGAAAACCACTTCTTGTAGCACCTTGGATAAGTACCATGATGAAAACCTAGAAAATAGGCATCATGCATAATTCCTCCTACTTACAGTCTTCACTTGGGCGAAATTTTCTTACAGGTCATCTTATCCATCATATCTTACATCCAGCTAGCTCATGAGCATCCATGTTCCTTCTAGTGATCTTGACAAGGTTGAGCCTATCCATGAACACACATGTATCATGACATTCATTATCCTTTCCATCATCCTATTCAATTTCTCTCATCCATGCTACCCTATCATGATCTTTCTTATCCAAAGCTTATCCTCCCTATGTTTGAGAATCATTTGCAGTAATCCCAAACCATCCACTCATACCCTTCATTGTACCATATCCTAATTTCTCTATCATAGCTATATCCTATCCTATCCAAAATTTACCCCTTGGTCTTGATCTAGATTGAAAAACAAGTTCTTATAAGTCTCTTGACATGTCCACTCTTTTGGACCACATGCTTTCATGACATCAGGTCATTATCCTATGTGATATTAAGCACCGCTTCATGAGCCTACATTGCTATATTCCCTTTTCCCTAACTTGGGTAATCTTGAGGAGACTATCTTTGAGGGTTACATTCACCCTCTTCATCCACCATTGTCTATTAACCTCATCCATCAAATTTCTAATCCATCTACAATGTTCCTCTACCTTGCTATATATTGGGGGTAAACCAATGTGATCTTGCTTGAGAATGAGACATCTCTAAAAGGCAGAAAATACTAAAAATTGGAAAAAGTCCTATCAAAATTATCATCTTGGTGAAAACCTAGCAATAGGTTCCTTGATGCATCAATACAAAAAATAAAAAATGGAAAAAAAGAGAAAAATAAAATAAAATGGAAAAATACAAAAAATTGAAAAAGAAGAAAAAGTCCCTTGGTGAAACCTGGTAAATAGGTGCCATGGTAGCAAAAATAACATCTCTTCCAAGTAGGTGAAAACCTGGTAAATAGGCACCTCTTGTACTCAGCACTCCATTTATCAATTCTTAGTCTTGATAATCCTTTGCTTTAGTTTGTACATATCTTTTAGTCACTTTCATGACACTCTAGTTCTTCTAAGAACCCTTGTGGCTTGAAACCAATCTAGAGTCATGAAACCAATCCAGAGTCATAACTTGGGTGAGATCAAATCAACTTTGTCCTTGCAACATGAGTTAATTCAAACATCAGTTGTTAGCATGGGGCATGGTTCCCCAAATTTGATCACATCTTTGGATTACACTAGAGTTAGCAATCTTGTAATTTCTATAGGACAACTCGCTACTGACGCATAAGGTGTTTCTGAACACCCTAATCAAAATTGTTTCTTAAAACTATATTTAGATGCATTTGTGTTTCTTAACACACATTGGATACCAGAAACATAAATAGGAGATCGATAGCGCTCAAATAGATCATACTCACAAGCACGACGGTGTTTCTCAACACCTCCTACATATAAACATCCAAAAACTTTGAAACTAGCCGAAGTATGTTGAACTTCTCTTTGTATGCTATCTAGTCTCATTGATTTTTGTTAATCTTTTCTTTGTCTACTTCTTGTTGGTGTGGTCCCAATGATCCAACAACATCAAATAAATAGGGTGTATGTTATAAGAGCTCTTGTATTAAGGCAGAAAATCCTCACATCCCTTGATCTTGTTTACTTTCATGCCAAGATGAGGTCGGAACTATCTCCTTGACTATTATTTCTCTTCTTGTTTACGCAAAATTACACTCATGGTTCTCTTGGATTTGAATGCCTTGATACTAGTGCACTCTTACAACATCAACTCGAAACAACATTCAGGTCATCTCAGCTTTTGTGCCCTGATGCTTACATTAGTTTCTCATATCTTATCCAATGAACGTCATATTCATATTCTTATGGTTGCAGTGGCACCAGTAAGGATTGTATTGAATTCAATGTTCCAAAAATGCTAGGTGATGAAAATTTTTCAACACTAAAGGCTCAGTGACTACACCTTAGGTTGTGTTGGTTGTATTTCTAGTTTTGTAGTCTGCTAGTAAAATTTTTGAAATCCTCTGTCATTTCTATGCTTAAGAGTTGAAAATCATGTCTGAAGTTGTCTAAATACCTCTGCATATAATGATCTTCAAAGCAAAAATGAGGAAAATGTCCAAAAACCTAAGTCTTAGGTTTGCCTCTGTTCAAAATTGGTTGAAACCCTAAATATCACAGTCATAAATTCTATTTTGAAGTTACTTTTTTGTAACTTATCATCCGGAATAAATCATGTGCTTTTTAAATTTAGTTGCTAGGTCTCCAAAGGAGAAGAAAATATTCCATTATGTTATGAGACAAACAAAAAGGCTTTGTCACGTTATCTCCCAATGTAAATAATATACCTCAGATGATAGGGAGACTTAGCACAAACAATCCATCTTAACTCATATTTAATGGTGGTCGGGAAGACTCTGAATAAACTCCACAATTAGAAAATCATTTAGCAACACTAAGTTCTTTCAGTTGCAAAGTCTCCCGAGTAAACTAAGGTTTAATGGTCATTTCAAGTTTTGTGTTTTTGCTGGGTCACGGAAGAAAGAAAGAGTTAAGTGAAAATGATAAGAATTTGTGACAACCATCAGATGAAACAAGCTCCAACGGTTGGCATTAAGTTGCTAGGAAGGTTTGAAAAGTCAAAGAGGATTCAATGATTGCAAGACAATAAAGAAAATTGATTACCCAGGGTTAAAGAATGGTCAGGGACAAGCTAAGGATTGATGAGGAAGCTGATTCATTACACATGCAGCTTCGTGTCCAAGTGATAAGAATAGGTGGACAAGTAATAGAGTGACACATGACCTTGGGTGGACCCAAGAATGGATTCTTGTCATTGAGTCTCAAAATGATAAGTGATGTCATCTAAGGATTAAGAGATTTCATGAGAACCATTGATTTTCTTCTGAAAAAGTTTTGATCGGAGGCTTGTCGCTAAGTCTTAGAATGAAACTAAACTTAAATAAATCTTTTGAAGCCTTTGAAATCCTTTGGTCGCAAACTCTTGCTAAATTTTGTATGCGGTAAATTTGGCCTTGTTAATTTACCATACACTTCAACATAGTCCTTCTTCACTAGGTACACACAAGACTGAATATGAGATTATTCATCTTGTCTGCCTGCATGATTCAACCTGTTGCCTTCTATCCAGATGGGGTTTTTGAAATTTCTCTCAGAACGAGTCTCACAACCATGGACCAATCTAAGAACGAAGAATTTATCATGATAAATGTAATACAATGCAATATTATGCTAAGAAATGAAATATGAGAGATTAAACTAAGACATGATGATTAATACAATTAATCTAGAAATTGAAGCTATCTTATTGCAAGATGATATTATTCTATATGAAGCTATGACAATAATTCAGTATTCTGACAATGCATATTTTCTTCAGAAATTTAGGGGGTTTTTGAATGAAGAATGAGAGTTCTTTTATAGACTCTGAGATGATCAGAATAGAAACTTTCCTCTTTGAAATAAAAAAGATAAAAAAGCCAGTTTAAAATAGAAAGCTTTATTGAAAAGAATTCAATAAATTGTTTTCTTCCTGCTTTAACTATTTTCTTTCTTTGATTTAATTCTGTTTTATTTGAATTTAATTGTTTTCTTTCTCTTTAAAGCACAATTAATTCAAAGTTTCCATTTCTGAATAGAAATAAGATTTTTGATAGAATATTCAATCAATTAAATAAATATGACCTCATAATTTCTTTTTCTCAATTATTTGAATAATTAAATTCAATTATTGAAATGAGGATATTTATCTAATAATTAAATATTATTTAATTCCCTTTTCACGTGTCTCAGCTAAAGAGGGTGAATTTAATTTAATTAAAGTGCTAGGAATTTATTAATTAAATTAATTCGATCATAAGGTTTGTTTAGCCAATAGATATTTAGGAATTAAAAATGATGTATGATTAATACAGATTTAGGATTTTCTGCATTTGACACTCAGGTCGAGTAGAGTTAGTGAAAACTCTGAATTGCCTAGTACAATAGGACTTTGATGATTTAGAAGAGCGACAAATGCAACAAAATTAGTTAAGTTTGCAAGATGCCAATTTTGGGGTGTTACATTTTGCCCCTCTTTGAATTGATGTGCAAGTAGCGCATTAATTCAAAGAATAGTTTGATGTATGAAGCATAGAAGAAGGATTTGAATACCCAGTTTTGACCATGAGGTATGAAAAACTAAATATGCCCCAAGTGATTGAAAAAAGCATGGAACACCCAGTTTTGACCATGAGGTACGAAAAACTGAACATGCCCCAAGTGATTGAAAAGCATGGAACACCCAGTTTTGACCCTGGGGTACGAAAAATTGAAAATGCCCCAAGTGATTGAAAAGCATGGAACACCCTGTTTTGACTGTGAGGTACGAAAAAACTGAACATGTCCCAAGTGATTGAAAAGCATGGAACACCCAGTTTTGACCGTGAGGTACAAAAAATTGAACATGCCCCAAGTGATTGAAAAGCATGGAACACCCAGTTTTGACCGTTTGGTATGAAAAACTAGACATGCCCCAAGTGATGAGGATTTTTAAAAATCAGATTAGATTGATTGGAATAGATTCAATGATGTAATCATCCTACCCCCTCAAGAGCGAAATTAAAAGATGACACGTCATAATGATGATGAAGAGCAAAAAATCGTAAATAGATGTTGAGTCGAAGATCAAGAAGAGCTCAGAATAGATTATGGAAGAATTTAGAAGATTCAGAATCAATTTCGAGTGATTTCAAGGTTGGGTTGACCAAGTTTGACTGGGGTTGACTAGAGTTGACCAAAGTTGACTTTTGATAAAAAAGTCAAAGATTTTAGAAAATGATGATATGATAAGATTCCAACAAGAAAGCGATGTCAGAAGGGTGACTGCACAAGCATCCGCGATGTCAGAAGGGTGACTACACAAGCGTCCGATCGCGTCGGTCCCAAAAATTTTAAAATGCAATTTTGAGTTATATAAAAGTGTCAGATTTTGATTTTGATCATGAAAATGGATTGAGCATACAGTTGAAGATAGATAGCGAGGATCGAACACTTGGTCAGTCTTGATGAAACCAGAATAGTGAAGAAGAACTCTCCAAATTATGAACCCAGAAGAATGCAACGAAGAGAACGCCAAATTATTGTCACAATGCAAGTCTAGAATGAAAATGCAATCCTATGCTAGATGCAATATGAAGGTGCAATTCTAGGACATGGTTGTGAGACCCATCATATATTTATCATCATTGAGCATTTTTTGGAACATCAAAGTCGATACAACCCTTACTGGTGCCACAATGCAACCATAAGGATATGAATATGACTTATCATCGGATAAAATGTAGGAAACAAAAATAAGCACCAGGGCACAAAAGCCAAGATGACCTGAACATTGCTTCCAATTAATGTTGCAAGAGTACACTAGTATCGAGGCATTCAAAGCCAAGATAACTATGAGTGTGATCATGCGTAAACAAACAGATCAATAACAAACAAAGCAATGACAAACAAAGAAATAATAGGCGAGGAGATAGTACCAACCTCACCATGGCATACAAATAAACAAGATCGAGGGATGTGAGGTTGTTCCACCTTATTGCGGGAGCTCTTATCACATACACCCTATTTATTGTACGTTGCCAGATCATCAAGACTATGCCAACAAGTAGTAGACAAAGAAAATGTCAATGAAATCCATAAGAATAGACAACATACGAAGAAATATTCAGGCATAGCTCAACCTATTTCAAAGTTTTCAAATGTAGATGTGTATGAGGTGTTGAAAAACACAATTGTGCTTGTGAGTGCATTGTGTTTGAATGTTATCGATAGATGTTCATGTTTGAGATATCTGATATGTGTTAAAAAACACTGTTATGGTGGTGTTGAAAAACACTAGTTTGTGTCAGTAGAGAGTTATCCTTGAGAAATGATAAGATTACTGACTCAAGTCTAAACCAAAGATGTGATCAAATGGGGAGCCCATGCCCCCAAGTAATGATGACTAACTTGACATATGTTGCAAGGAAAAATCAGATGTGATTCTCCCCAAGTGTATGGTGCTAAATCAATAACAAGTTAGGAGGGTTCGCAAAGGAACCAGAGTGTCACAAAAGTGACTAAAAGATATGTACAAACTAAAGCATATAATCGTCAAGACTGAGTATCGATAGATAGAGCGTGTGAATATAACTCCAACTATAACAAATATGAGCAGTCTCGATAGAATAGTGACAGTAGGCAAACACAGTGAGAACCACTGGTGACCAATGTGAGAGAGATGCTCAAATGAAACGATCGTAGCATAAGCTATACATCAGTAGGCAGACACAGTGAGAACCACTGGTGACTGATGTGAAGAAGATCCTCAAGAAGAGAGAACTTTGTATAAGCTAAGTGACAGTAGGAAAACATAGTGAGAAACACCAGTGATTGTCACAAAGAGATCCATTAGATAATAAGACAATGCCCCAAAGACTAGGAGGGTTGCCTTGAGAGTATGACCAATTTCAATCTATGTGAGTTGGTGTCTTGACGGGAACTTGAAAGCAAATTAAAGTAGGAAAGCAGCAATGCGGGAAAGCAAATGCATAAAGCCAAGCAGGGCTGTGATAGATATAGCATTGTGGAACAAGAGGCACCTGTTTACTAGGTTTTCACCTTCTTGGCAGAATTTCTTTTTTTTTTTCTACCTTGACGCCTATTTGCCAGGTTTTCATCAATGGCACTTTTTCTCTTTTTTCTCTTTTTTTTTTGTATTTTTCAATTTTTTATTTTTTTTGTATTTTTGGAATATATGATTTTTTTGGAGATACATCAAAGCGCGTATTGCTAGGTTTTCACTAAGATGATCATTTTTCAGGACTTTTTCAGATTTTTAGAATTTTTTTAAGACTTTAGTATATACATGAGCATACTAAAGATGCCTCTGCTGTAGAACCGCTTCAGATGAAGAGCATTGATGGGCTCTTTGAGTTGTTCTCCTTCAGTAGTAGAGAGTTGATAGGTACCAGACCCAAACACTATAGTAACAATATATGGACCAAGCCAATTAGGTTCAAACTTGCCTTTCTAGACCCGATGTTGCTGATTCTTAGGGTTCTTCCTTAGAATGAGGTCACCCGCTTGGAATTCTCTTGGTCTGACCTTCTTGTTATAGCTTTTAGACATCCACTTTTGGTATTCTCTTAGGTGATCAAATGCTACTTGGTGACATTCATCAAGTAATTCCAGCTCTTGTAGCTAAGATATTCTAGTGTCTTCATCAGTAATGAGGCCCTTTAGAGAGACTCGCAAAGAAGGAATCTTGACCTCAATAGGTAGCACAACATCTGCTCCGTAAACCAACACATAGGGAGTAGCCCCTATTGGTGTTTTGATACTTTTCCTATATTCCCAAAGAGATGGATTGATCTGGAGATTCCAATCTCGTCTGGATTTATGCACTGTGCGGTGCAGGATCTTAAGGATTATTTTGTTGGAAGCTTCCGCCTATCCATTACCCTAACGATAATAGATGGAAGACCAGTGTTGAGTAATTTTGAACTTAGAGCATAGCTCTGTCAAATCCTTATTTTTAAATTGTCCCCCATTATCTGTGATAATCACTGAGGGCACACCATGCCTGCAGATGATGTAATTGAGAATAAACATTGCTACTATTTTGCCACTGGCAATGATGAGAGGGACTACCTCCACCCATTTAGTATAATAATCCGTAGTTGTAATGATAAAATTATGTCCATTGGAGGATAAGGGGTTGATCTGACCCACCAAATCAAAGGCCCATTGCTGAAATGGCCAGAAAATAATGAATGGAATCAACTCCTTGGCTAGAGCATGAATCAGGTTTCCATGTAATTTACATTGTTTGTAGGACTTAGCAAACTGCGTTGCTTCTTTTTCCATGTCTGGCCAGTAGTAACCAGCTCTAATAAGTTTGCGGGCTAATGTCAGGCTATTAGAGTGTGACCCACAGATGCCTTCATGCACCTCTACTAATGCTTGTTTGGACTCATCAAGTTCTAAACACCTAAGGAGGGTACCGTCTAGACCATGTCTATACAAGTCATTAGTGATGATGAGGAACCGTGAAGCACTGTAGATTAGGTGATGTTTCTCATTCTGGGAGTAAGTTTCTAGAATGATCTGGTCACATAGGTAGGAGAAGATGTGATGGTAGCAGGATGAGTCATGCTCTATAACAGAACAAATCCTCCAGGAGTCAGGGGAGTTAGAAGCTGGGTAGCTTAACGTCTCCACTAGGAATTCATGTCTAAAATCATTTTCAGGCACTTACAACCTAGAGGCAAGAGTAGCCATGGTGTCTGCTACTTTATTATCTACCCTTGAAACTTGTTGAAATGTGATGTAAGTAAAATACTATTTAAGATCATCAACCAACCATTTGTAAGGTATCAACTTTTCATCCCTTGTCTGATAGATATCATTGACCTGATTGATGACCAATTGGGAATCTTCAAGAACATTTAGTTCATCCACACACCACTCAAGGGAAATCTTCATACCATTAATGAGAGCTTCGTACTCAACAATGTTGTTTGTACAAGGAAACAACATTTTGTATGCTTTTGGTAATGAGTATCTTTAAGGTGTAATGAATAGGATCCCAGCACCTAACCCCTGTTGGGTAAATGAACCATCAAAAAACATAGTCCATGAGCGGTGTGTAAGAAGTAATATGGACTCATCTAGAAATTCAATGTGCAATGGTTGATGATCAACTAGAGGTGCTTTCACCAACTAATCTTCTATTGCTTAGCCCTTAATGGCTTTCCTTTCAACATATTCAATATCGAACTCACTGAGAAGCATGACCCATTTAGCTAGTCTACCTATGAGGGTAGCTTTACTGAGAAAGTATTTTAGAGGGTCAATTTTAGCAATTAGACGTGTAGTATGAGCCAACATATAGTGTCGCAATTTTTGTGAAGAAAACACCACTACAAGGCAAGCCTCCTCTATAGTAGAGTATTTTATTTCATAGGAGACTAGAGTTTGACTAATGTAATAGATAGCCCTTTCTTTCTTGTGCTGATCTTCTTGAGCCAATAGGATACCCAATGATGTATCTATAGTAGATATGTAAAGTATAAATGGCTTCCCATGAATGGGAGGCATCAAGATTGCTGGGTTTGCAAGATACTTCTTGATTTGCGTGAACCCTTCATCACATGATTTATTCCACTGATAAGTCACACCCTTGTGCAAAGTCTTGGTAAATGGTTGTGACTTGTCTGCCAGTTGAGAGATAAAATGTTGGATAGACTGCAGTCGGCCTTGAAGGCCTCTCATTTGTCTGATATTTTTAGGTGGCGGCATTTCTATAATAGCTTGTACTTTTGCGGGATCTACTTCAATACCTTTGGCAGAGATGATATAGCCAAGTAACTTACCAGATATTACGCCAAATGTACATTTCATAGGATTGAGCCTTAGACTGAATTGTTCCATACGATCTAGGATAGGACCTAGATTAGCAAGATGTTTATTTCGGTGCATGCTCTTAGCCAAAGTGTCATCCACATAATCTTCCATTGATTTATGCATAATATCATGAAATATAATGGTAACTTCTCTCTGATATGTAGCTCGAACATTTTTGAGTCTGAAGGGCATGACATTCCAATAGAAGGTGCCCCAAGCACATGTGAAAGCTATTTTCTCTTGGTCCTCTAGCATAATTTTTATCTAGTTATAACCAGAGAAACCATCCATTAATGAGTACATTTCATACCCAGCTATCATATCTATGATCATATCAACATTAGGTAATGGAAAATCATCCTTAGGACATGCCAAATTCAGGTCTCTAAAGTCTATGTAGACTCTTATAGATTTATCATGTTTGGACACTAGAAAAATATTAGAGATCCATTCTGCATAATCAATGACTTTGATAAACACTGCCTTAAGCAATTTCTCTAATTTAGCTTTGACAAGTAGAGCTATGCATGGATGCATTTTGTGAAGCTTCTACTTGATAGGCTTAACACCTGGTGTGATGGATAGATGATGCATGATTAGATTAGGGTCTAATCTAGGCATATCTAAATATTTCCATGCAAAGTTAATCTTTTTCTTTCTAAAGAATGTGATGAATTCCTCTCTTTCTGCCTTTGATAAGGACTGTACCAAGTGAATAATCTAAGGTTCCGCCTCTATACCCAAGTTGATAGGTTGAGTTGGTTCAATAAGAATAGATGATCTTTCTTAAAAATGACTCAGAAGTGCATCAAGTATCTCATCCTTGGGTGCCTTAGAGAGGTTTTCACCTTTGGATACATCTTTTATTTTGACGATTTTAGGCTTTGATACTGCCACAACATGGTTTTCACCATCAAAGTGCCTATTTTTTCTTATTTTTATTTTGTGACTAAGATACTTGATGTCAGCCTCAGTCATGTTGACACTTGCTTCATTGGTAGGAGATGTTACAGGTTTGACAGTGTGTAGGTAACAGGCAAGAGCATAATCATTCTGGAACATAAGGACTTCACTAGATGGGGAGGTAGAGTTCCAGTCTATAAGATCAGGATGGCAAAGTGAAAGAGGAGTGATGGGTTCAAGTGCATTCATGGTATAATCATCAAAGGCATGGACAAGTAAGTTGAGACCCAAAGTGATCTCATCCAAAGGTATAGTCAAATTCCTTTGATTCCTAATGACTATAGTAGATGACATGTCAACACCTAGGGAGTCAAACTCATGTGACCCTACACTAGACTGTTCACCTACTTCAGAAGGTTTTCATATGCATTTGTTGTATCTATATCTTTGTCAGAAGTGGCATAGGATAAGCTATCAAACTAATATTCATGGGAGTCCATTTCATCATTAGGTCTCATGTCAAGGACGTGAGTAAAATCAACTCTTTGTCCCCAGTTGGGATGAGTTCTACCTAGAACTTTTGCTATGGTCAAATAAGCACCTGTTGACCTAGGTACCTTAGTAGTGTTTTTATCAGCACTTGCCTCTTGTGTAAGGAGAAGTGACTAGAATTCCTGATCAAACTATTCTTGAAAGTGTGGTGGTATGAATAAATCACTCTGATGACTAGGGTTCAGAGTATATATGTCTTTCCACTCTTCATAAGTTAATGGAGCAATTGAGGTGGTGGTGTCAGAATTGGTGTCAGTGTCTACAGTACTGACACATGGTACAAAGTTATCTGGTTCAGCAAAGAATGCTGCTAGGTCTGGTGGAATAGGATAAGGAAAAGTATCCTCATCAGAGCTGTCTTCAGGTTCTGCAACTTTAGGTGTTTCCTCAGATGTTGGTTTCTTATCTTCTCAAGGTACAAACTTGTATATTCCTAATTGGAATGTGATTTTTTTGAAGCCTATACCTGTAGAGTCATGTGTTCTGTGACCAATAGCTTCAAGTGGTGCAATCAATCCCTTATGATTCACACCTATGGGGACATCTCCTTTATAGACAAAACATTGCATAATAGATAAAACTTTTCCATATTGCTCAGGTTTTATGTCATAAGGAGGAGCATTTTTAGAGTTTTCTTCTCCTTTATAGATCTAAGCTTTGATAGCTCTAGTTTCAGCTTCTTCTTCTAATAGTACCGTGGCTTGTACAAAGGTACCGCCATACTTTGTTGGAGGAGAAACCGTAGAAGGTTTAGTATTCTCAGAAGGTCTCCCAAAAGAACAGGGAGACAAAGTCAAAGATGTAATAGACAATACAGGTCCAATCTGATATCCTCCCATACCAGTTTCTTTGAGAGTCAAGTTCTTTTCCATTTCATTTAATTTATCCTCGAGGATTTCAATAGATTCTCTGTTGGTAGGAACAAGGATGTAAGAATATTTTGTGAGAGCATTGCAATCATGGTGTGTATTAGTAGGTATAGTCACTTCAAAGCCTTGGAATGGGAACTTAATGCACGGATGGTATGTAGAAGGGACAGCTTGCATTACATGAATCTATGGCCTTCCTAGTAGGATGTTGTATGCCAAAGGGATGTCAAGCACTTGATAGATAACATCATGTTCAACAGGATCAACTCTAATTGGCAAAACAAATAAACCCTTGGATTTACGTTCTTCCTCATCATAGGCTTTAATGGTTATCTTTTTTTGAGCATTAATGTGATCTTTTCCATAGCCTAACTCAATAAGGAAACTAGCAGAGAAGATATTTAGGCCAGCACCATTATCTATTAGAACACGACAAACATGCTTGGGACCAATCATGACTTCAATGTGTAGAGGATTATTATGCGGGTGACTCAAAGAATGGTCATCTTCCTCAGAGAAAGACAAGTAATGTGGGGAGGTTAGGTGACCTACCATAGATTGAAACAAATCAAGATAGAGATCTTTTGGTACATTTGCCTCAGTGAGGGCTTTCTCCAGGATTTCCCTATGAGAAGGGGAGATTTTCAAGAGCTCAAAAATAGTTATCTGAGCATTAGTATGTTGCAATTGATCAAGAATGTTGTAATTGGCAGCATTAGATGAGGAACCCACTTTGGGATTCTTAGTAACAGGGTCAACCTTAGCTTTATCTGAAGGTTGAGTTGATGTAGATATAGAAGGCTCAGGGCCTTTGAGAATGATTTTAGTGTGAGATCGAGTAACAAAATTAGCACTCACTTGAGACTGACTTTGTTCAGAAGACTGAGGTGCAGGCCCTCACAAAATGAAAGGTGTTTTAGACATGGAAGTATCTTCCTTTCCCTTAAGAATGAGGACATTACAATATTCAATGTCAACAGGTTCAACCATATTAATGACATTGTTGTTATTGGTGTAAGTATAGTTGACCTTAGCATTAGTATTTTTGCCTTTAGATGATTCAACTTTTCCATGAGGAGGAAATGGATCTTTGAAAGCTTGGTGATCAGAATTTTTTTTTTGACTTCCCATAGCAATGACTTCACTATCAATGAGATCCTAGATTGTATGCTGCAATTTTTGACAAGAAGCTATGTTATGACCTTTGTTTTGGTGAAAATCACAATAAGCAAATTCATTCCACCAATGAGGTCTTGGTTGCGGATCAAAGGGTCATGGATTAGCCAATGGAGTAAGCAAATTGTTGTCTACAAGAGTCTTGTAAACTGCCTCAAGAGGTTCTCCTAAAGGCATGAATTCTCACTTGGGTCTAGGAGCCCAAGGTTTAGGTACAGAAAATCATGAAGTGCTTGGTTTGGATCCTGCTATAGATTGTTCAGTGGCTTTGGCCACTTGCATCATGGTAGTGAGTTTAAAGGCAGCCTTGGAAGGCTTAGCAGTCACATTGTCTACGACATCATCATTCACAACATTTTGGTTCTTGTTGGGAAATCTGAATTTATCTTTTCTTGAGGAAGAAGACCCTTATTTATTTTCCTTGTGTAAGGTCAATTCTCCTTTCTTGATCATAAATTTCTCGATTCTTACAACTTGTTTAATCATGTCATCAAAGGTTAGAGGACCTTGTAGCTGTACTTGATACCCAAAGTTATGGAGGAGATTATCGAGAAAGATGTCCAACTTTTTAGATTCAGGTATCTTGCGAGAATATCATGTATAGAGTTGTCTCCATCTTTAGAGAAATTCCAAGAAGGATTCCCCATGATTTTATTTTAAGTTGCAAAGATCTCGAATATGAACTGGATGTTGGATGTTGTGAGAGTAATGTTGTAGAAATAAATTGGCAATTTCGTCAAAGGTCTTGATGCCAGTTGGTAGTCTATAAAATTATTCCATAGCTAATCCTCCCAAGATACATGGGAAGAGATGCATAAGATAGGTTGTTTCATGCATGAATTCCATGGAGAGAGCACCAAATTCTCTCAAATGGTCTTGAGGGTCATATGTACCCAAGTATTTGTCATATTTAGGAAGTTCAACTCCTTTGGGAAAAGGAGGCATGTGAAGACCTTTATCAAATGGGAAAGGGCAGATGCTTTCGAATGTGAATTATGTGACAGGTTTGTCTTTCTCTTTCAACAGTTGAGATAGTTGCTCTCGAATAGTTTGCATTTCTTTTCGCAAGTGGGAATTTTCAGTTTCTTCCTCTTTCTCAACAAGTGTTTCTAAAGCATAATTGGAAGGTAACTTAGCCCCTTGATTGGCTAGTTCAAGAATGTATTTTTCTT
>MU217065.1:599816-611915 GCA_018584345.1 Thuja plicata | reverse complement strand
TCATTTACAAGGTATTTTATAAAGTTGGTTCAATAGAGATACATGACAAATCAGTGTCCACATTAACAAAAACTGTGTTAACAGCCATCTTGAAAAGGTAAAACCTGCCTGAGTAGTTGTGGAGCTCAAAAACGAGGAAGGACCTTATCCAGTCCTTAGCAATTAGGTTTTTCTTGTCTCTGAATCAGAAGTAAAGGCACAAGGTTCATATAGACATTTCAAGCATTGTGATTCATACAAGAGAAATCCCTAACAAAGTTGAAGATAATGCAAGACATTAAATTAGTTACTGGTTTGTGTTGTCATTGATGTCAACTTGATATCATCTGTACGGTCATGTATGTAATGCCAAAGACTTCAGAGAATCAATGGAACAAAGATTATGCTTTCAGCAATGCATAAAAGTCAAATATTCACTAAGTGACAGATAACAATTACAAAGTGCACACCATTGGTAAAGGAAAAGAACCAAAGTCATAGTGATGCCCAACGAGCAGAAGATAGTATTGCCCAACGAAGAAAAATCACAGGATGCCCGACGAGCTAAGAATAGAGTTGCCCGATGAGTAAAATCTAATGATGCCTGATGGATGGAGATCTCGAAGCTGACTAGAGTCACACCAATGGAACTAGCAGTTGTCATTGATGACTAACTGTAGAGTTGACTGAAAGAATAGAGATTTTAGAAAATGACAAAATATCTAGCTAGTAAGAGCTAAAGAAGATTTAAAGAAGATTTGTATAGTTGGCATAAAGATAACTATGAGATAAAGCAGGAGTTATGCTTTAAATTAGATTGGCTAGATTTTTTTTCATGCCAAGAATCAAGAATCAAGAATCAAGAATTAAGAATCAAGAAATGGTGAATATCATGTCTATATAAGAGACAAGCTTAATTGATTTTTGCAAGATCAAAACAAAGAGGGGGAGTGAATAGAAAGAGGATTTTGAAGAGAAACTGATGAAGGATAACTTCATATAGTCCTGATCAATCAAGCTGAAGGAGAGCTAAAGAATTTCATAGACACCGATGAACAGTGAAGCACAACATCACAGAGTAGAAAGTGTGGAGCATAAAGAATTGAATTGATATATTGATCAAAGAGATAATGTACTTAAATAGATCTAAAAATCTGCAATTCAAGTTGCATTAGAAACAGGTCATTGTGTTTCAATTTAACCATTGAAGCATCAAGTCTCTTAACAGAGCAGGGCTTAACAGTCTTCTATATATTGAGGTACATCCCAAGGAGTGCCAAAAAGGTTGATTCATGAAAGTAGCACTAGATTTTCCTAAAGCCTATTGACAGTCTAAGAAGGAGGCTGATTCAAGGATGGTAGCAAACTGAGTTGCCCAATAATAAGTGACAACCTCTGTGTATAAAATCCTCTAACAAGGTCACACCTGAAAGTGTGTTTGTAACCTTTAACAGGGTTGGCTCCTAACAGGGCTCACTTCAGAAGAGTGAAAATTTTGGGTACCGGTCCCAATGGTTTTTCTCTTAACAGGGTTTCCACATTAAAATCCTTGTGTTATGTGTGTATGGTTTATTACTTTACTATTTTACATTTCACATATGCATTTCTAGATTTATCGGTATACTCTGCATATTTATTGAGTGTCGATAAATAATTTTTATTGATTATCGGTAATCAAGGAGATTAAGGTTAGAAAAGGAAAATCGACAGACATTTAATTATTATAAAGTATTTCATGGCATGCATCTGGTAAGGGACATAATAATCTGAGGTTTATTTGATTGGTGGTTAGAATAAAGAAAAGTTTTTGAAGCCATTGATTCACCCCCCCCTCTCAGTTATTACTAACACCAGGATGGGATCTTGCATTAGCCTTTATTATTGATCAAATCAAGAGGCAACTTGACATTAATTTGTCATCAAAAACCCAGATCAGTGACATGATTAGAGGATTTGGTTACAATCCAAAATCCAAAGCTTTGGCAATGTGGAGTTTATCTCCAAAGAATAATAAATCTTCTCTGATTACTGTACATGAGAAAATGGTGTGGGACAAGATCATTTGGTTTGTCCAAAACATGAGAGATTTGGAGATATCTCAGGTTCTTACCCACTTTTCCCAACTAAACCAAGTTAAAGCTGAACAAATGTCATAAAGATATGAAAAATTGTTCAGTAAAACCAGTGACATATCCAAGGAGAGGGAGTTAGGCTAGATGAAAATCCATGCATTATAAAATCTTGTGGCTGAATTAACTTAGTAGATACAAGATATGCATGAAGTTATCCCTACCCAACCAAAGCCAAGTACAGATGTTGAGATCTAGACTGAGGACACAAGGGATTAACTAGGAACATAGAAAGATATATTGGAACACAACAAGGTTGTTTTCGAAGCTTTAAAAAAGATTTTTCAGCATAGGATCAGTATCCTAAAAGAAAAAATTGACCTATTATATAATGCATACAAAAAACTACCCGGTTTACAAATAAGAGGCAAACAATTATGTGTTAATTTTGAATCCATATTTTGCAACATGGTCAGTTAGGATTCAACTTTTTGAAAGATTGGCATCTCTATAGCCTCATAGGAAAGACCTCTCGGATATTGTGTGCCAAGTGGGAGAGGAGATATGTGAGGCCTCACCCTAGACCCATCATAGCCTTTCCATTTATCTTTATGATAGACCTAGTAATTGTCTTAAGTTATGATTAATTAAGAAGATTATTACCCTCATGACAAGGTTCAATTAAAGTAGATATGAATACATTACATTTTATGATGCTATCTATACTCAGAATGTTAACCCGGTGATACATTAGGACTGATATTCTGATGATTGATGTAGTTGATTACTAAGTTGTCACAATTCGGATATAAATACATGCTGATATGAGTTGTCTAGGAAAATGATTAATCACCATTTTAAATTATTGTTGCGATGTGAAAATTTAGTGAAGGTTAAAGGTTAGGGGATGAAGTATATTGATGAATCTTCATGACTTCATTATGAGAATTTCTTGATGATTTGGTTACTTGATAGATGATTTCAATTGACAAAATTAATGCTTATGTAAATTGGTTAAAAAGCTACATCATGATTTATATAGATCTAGAATGATTAGTGTAACATTTGAGTTAATGAGATTATGTTTCCCTAATTCAATGTACATTTGTTCATTTGAAAATAATGATTAAAGTGACAATTAAAAGAAGTATAGAGACTAAAAGAATGTACCTCATGTGATAGATAATTTAATGTTAGTGATGATTCTACATCTTGAATTTTGATGATTATACTTCTTGAGGTTACTGATGTTTAAATTGAGTATGCAGGTGTAATGGCCATGGAATTTTTTGGAGAATCATGACTAACCCCTGTGTGAATCTTGTAAAAGCCAAGGTTGCATCTATTAAAGAGAAAAAACCTCGTTGCAATGTATTTTCCTTCATATAGTGTATGGTGTGTATTTTATCTGCATTTGCATTCATTTAAATTATGAAATTTACAAGTGGACTTGCCAAGTGTCTTGTGATGTGTTACATAGTGCCAATTGGCACACTTTTTATAAAAATGATGTGTCATGGAATGTCCACTTGGAAAGCTTGAGGACCCACCTTTCCCACTAGGTACCTAGCTCTATTTCCTTTAAGGACCACTTGGTTTGTGAGCCCAAGGTGGAGTCATATCCATTGAAATTCGTATGTAATCTTAACTGGGTTTTTTGAGGGGTTATATGGCCACCTAGGGTTGAGTTTAGCCT
Organism: Thuja plicata; assembly: GCA_018584345.1. Taxonomy (NCBI): domain Eukaryota; kingdom Viridiplantae; phylum Streptophyta; class Pinopsida; order Cupressales; family Cupressaceae; genus Thuja; species Thuja plicata. The sequence continues at coordinate 608,171 of MU217065.1, read as the reverse complement.
ATTTTATACTAGCCCACTTCATATACCTATGGGTTAGGGGACTGTTTGACCATAGAATACCTTATTTAGGCCTTGGGAAGCCTCCAAAAAGTTACTTTTCCAAAATGGCCGAAAATCTTAATGGGAAGCATGCCTTGGGAAGATCACTTTCATTGGGAGGATAGACCTTGTCTACTTTTCATGCCACTATCCTTTAGAGTACCCTTGTTCTTGTATGTGTGAGTGTTTGGGAAGAGTGACCAATAGGAGCTCACACTTCTTCCAAGGATTGGAAGAATGGGAGGATTTTGATTATAGAGGGGAAATTGGAGACATCTCTCTCTCAATCACCCACTCTCTAATTTTATAAACTACTAAGGAATTTAGGAGAGAAGGAAGGAGAAACAAAAAGGGAAGGGCTCTACTTCAGTTTTCATTTTCCATAACTTCTAATGCAAGGTTGGTAGTTCTCAGGCTCTACACTTCTCCTTCATGGTGTCTTTCTTATGGCTTCCATGAAATATTGAAGAAAGATAGTTCTTGTTCATGTTGCATTGTGTATGTTCTTGCTGGTAATGTTGATTTTGTAGTATGAAGTGTTGACATGTGAAGTAAAAATCTGTATGTATATTTTCTTATTTTTTTTGTGTGTTGTATAAGGGATTCTTGTTCAAGGCCTCACTCACCCTTGGGAGGGAAGAGTGGCCTCATGGGTGAAGGGAGTTTGACAGCCCTCTTGGTGTAGAGTCTCTCTCCTTGGGAGAGAGGGATGCACCATGGATTATGGGGTCCATGGTAGGCTAGTAGCATTGATTTTATTGGGCGTCATAAGGGATTTAGCCATGTTTGGCTGTTTTAATTTGGGGTGTGAAGATGAGTTATGTTGATTTTATATGTAAAAATTATTGCCTTTTTGAAGGCTTGCATTTTAATCTCTAGCCTTGTCTCCCATTGGGTACTTGGTCCACCTTCACCCTTAGGAAGCTTTATTTCAAGCTCCTTGTGTTTAGCCATGGGAGGGTGTTCTATGTGTACATTTTTTTGTGTTTGTGTGTCATTTGGCTTCATACATACCCAGGTTAGAAATGGTTCTCCTAGCTTGGGGGTGGCCTTGTAAAGGCCTAGGCTGGGAGGTGAGCTTCCCATGGCCATCCTACAAAACTTTCTTTTGTAGGTTATGCTTGAGTAGGAAAGGATGAAGTTGCTATTTGAAATTGAAAAAGAAATAAAAAAAATTGAAGGACTAATTTAGGTGACAAGCCTGAAGAAATTTTTTCTATTCAAAGTATACTCTCATAAACTTGGGAATGTATGAAGAGAAAAGTTGTAAATAAAGGTTGACTTGATCCTCTTGTATGAAGATACCAGCATTAGGTGCATTTCAAAGTATTTCTTGTCAAGAATAGATATTTCATTGTATGTAAAATTTCTACAATTATAAAATAAATATGTGGTTGTTACATGACCTTGTGAAAATCTGAAAAGAATTCTAATATTGTAAATGATTATTCTTCTGTAAATGAATTAATCATATTTCTGAATTTTAGCTTCAAGCCTATGTAAATCATATTGTCCATCTTTAGTTTACATTTGTAAAAGGAAAGAGAAAGTAAGCTACTATGTATATGAAAGAGAAAACTAATTGAATAGAATTTATTTTATCATCTATAGACAAATGTTAGTGGGGAAACAAGGAAAATCTGCATGTTCAATGTGCTACATATGAATGGATTAAAATCTATATGTTCATTGTTGTGCATATGAAGGGATTAAATGATTCATAAATGTAAATATAAAACTATGTACAGAATATGTTCATGAACTCAAATCCATAACAACAAGTAATTACTGTGAAAAAGTGAACTATATTTGCTTACTCTAACATGATTAGTATTAATACATCATGAGTTCATATATGAGCTCATCAAGAATATTATATATATATATATATATATATATATATATATATATATAATTAGGTGAGTTTTCTTAGCATAGATTTTGGGGCATTACAAGATAGATCACATCACTGCTATCTTGTATTTCTTCAAAGGTAAGGTTAATCAGATAGAAGCCAAAATTAAGATGTTTGGCCCAGGATACAATAGTTTCATTCCTTCAATAAAATGAGAAGATGATCAAATTAAAACCATGGAAGTATAGAAAGGTGAGTTTGACACCTTCCTTCCTAGTAAGGAGGCATTTATCTCAAATGATGGCACCTTAGACATGCAAAGATTCAACAACATTTTGGGTGAAACTTTCAAAGCTAAAATAGACTTTAACAAGTTTGTAACAGATGCTAAGGTGATAACAGATGCAAAATGGGAGTGGTAGAAGAAAAAAATTTAGAGCACTCAAAGTTATAGCTGGCCTACAGAGGTGGAGGTAACAACATGGGATACTCTCACTAAGTCCAAGAAGAAGAAGGTTGCAATAGTTGATCTAGATGTACTAGATGAAGAGTAAAGAAGATACTTGGCACCTGATCTTTGAGCATAGAAAGGATAACTATCTCAAAGACTAGTGTAAGTTAGCCTGAAATGGTAGTCACTAGGTCTCTTTGCAAATACATGAAGTTATTCATAATTTCAACAGACAAAGGTGCCAGTTGTTGAAGATTAAAGATCAAACTTGGTTGTCAACTGATTTTGTCTTTCCACCATCAAAAGGATTAACTAAAATTTTAGTCTTTAATGACCTTAGGGTTAGCTTAGCCATCTGAAGCTTGTTGTATCCTCAAATTTTAAGGATCCCAAGATGGCTAATGTTGGGTATTTATAGAAATTTGTAAATTATTATTAATGATGGTGAATTTACAATTGCAAGGCAAACTTAATATTTTGTCTAAGTTCTTCAAGCTTTGATTTGATCTGAAAGTACTGAATCAGAAAGATATTAATAAAATACAGTGGAATATCTAGTTTCAAATCTATTGTGTCTTTTTGTACTTATTTCATGCTCTTGTATGTTTAGTTTGTAAAGCATTTTGGACATACTAGTTATAAGGTAACTGTGTGGTTTCTTACAAATTTCTTTCAAGGAGGGAGTCAATCTTGTGAGTAATTTCAGAGGGTTGGGTGTTAGTAAGAAAATTTGATACATGGATGTGAAGATGAGATGATAGTTTGTAAGGAATTTTTTCAGGGGTTTTAATTGGGTTCTTATTAGTTGTTTTTATGTGGATTTTCATTTTATTTGACTCTTTGTCTGGAATTAGGCATTGGTCTAAGTTCTAATAAGTGGTTCTCATCATCAATTTTAAATCAAATTAATCTTTACTTTCTTGTGTTTTGAAAGCATACATGTCTACTTGATTGTATTGAGAAGTACAGTCCATTGTGTTGATTCCTTAAAGAGAGAATCCATAGGTTATCCTTCCTAGGTCTGAGACTAAAAAAGAAGAGGGTTGAATGTCATTGTTATACTTACAGTAGCTCTTACTAAGTTCATGATCTAGCTTTTTAAGCTCTGCATTAGGTTAGTAATAATCATCTGCAAGGTGTGTATTAAACTATTGTAGTTTAAAGAAAGAGTGAATTAGTTTGTCCACCATTGACTTACTAAGAAATAGTAATCTGGAAGTAGGTACACCCACTTGGGTCTGTGGAGCCCGAAGTGAAGAAGGATAATATCCTTGTTAATTAGCATTTTCCATGTGTGAATCCGAAGTTAGGAATCTAAGAGTCAAGATTGAATAGATATAAATTGATTCAACAAGAAAAATATCTATTAAATTGGTGACTCTACTGGGGAAAAATCTTAATATCTTAAAGAAATGTTTATCAGAGAGTTAATCCTTGTGGTGCTATATATAAGTCTTTTTTTCTTAGTAATTGTGAGGTCAAGTTTATTCTATATATCTATTTTTATTCACTGCATGAAAGTTATGATCCTGAAAAATGATACAGATATTGTCTCACATGGATTGAATGGTGGTTATGAGCTCTTTGATGCACCCCTATTCATATTTTTGAAGATATATTTCCAAGAGAAATTGAATCTGCACAAGTGCATACAACAAAGGATAGTGCTCTCATGATTACATATTTGGCCAAGGTGAGAAATTACTATTAAAATCTCACATAAGGGCTTTGTTTAGACTTATTATTGTGAAGCAACATCTAATTTGGGACTAGAGTCTTAGCTATTTTTCATATATTTGTCCTTTACAAAAAGAGGTGGTGACTCTAAATCTCTGTACATTCCAGTGAAATTTTCATATTGAGCATATTAAATACATTTGTCTACTTTAGAAGATGAGTTGAAAAAGGAATACTAGATCATATTTTAAAGCTAATCCTGAGAAGGATATTGGAGAAGAGATCCATACACCTGGGAGTAAACAATGGTCAAAGAGAGGTGGTTCTAAACATTATTCCCCAAGTACCTCTAAGGGGAGAATGGAAACCCCTATTCCTAAAAGAAGGTCATCTTCTTCTAAGGGTGTAGAAAAATCAAGGCCCTAATCAAGTTGAGACATCTTTTGATCCTTTCAGAGAAGGAGAAAAATAGGTGTAGCATTTTTCCCTGCACAAGAAAACCTTGATCCACTAGAAGAAACATCTACTACTGAGACAACTTCTTATGATTGTGATTAGTTGAGAGATGAGGTTATGGCTTTGAGAAGAAGATAAAAGGAGCAAGAGATAGAGATATCAAATGCAAGGAAAAGGTGTGAGAAAGAGTTATATGACTTTCTAGTAGAAAGAGAAGAACTCTTGGCTGAAACAAGGAGAATGACCTCAAGGATAAGAGCCTAAATGAAGAGGTCAAAGGCCTAGATAAATATTTTTTTGGTAGCCTTGATGATATAAGGAAAAGGGATGCAAATCAAAAATCATATTCTGGAAGAGATGGGTTTGAAAAGGAAGGACCTATCATTAGAAAATTGCACCCATATGAGGATGAGCAAAGTGCAAAGCTTGATTCAAGCACTAAGGATATCCCCAACAAGGGTAAGAAAAAGGTTGTTGGTATTACTATAAGTGAGCCTAAAAAAATGTGACTATCCCTTCAGGAATGTCTCCAATTGATTTAGAGATTGAACAAGCCAGAAAGGCTAAGGAGGACTTAGCCAAACAATTAGAAAAGTTGGAGTTGGAAGCTAATGCAGCTGACATGAGAATGAAAATAGATATCTTACATTCTACTACCAACACTACTGCCAGTATTTCTATGCCTGTCAACCATGGGATGTAGAAACAAAATTAGTCTATTGGTCTTGGCCCAAATACTCAAAGTGTTGGTCTTGGAATCCAATCTTCTGGCCTGAATTCAAATACTCATACTTCTGGCCCAAGTGCAGTTTCTCAATATTTCGGTCTTGGTCCTTATACTCAAATCTCTAACCTGAAGTAGAATTTTCCCCCACCAATTCAAAATCAAAGAGGAATAGCTGGACCAAGTGGCAACAATGTGTTGGGTAATTTCCCAAGAAGACCTCTTCACATGAATAGATATAGAGCTCTTTTATTTGAAGGTATTCCTGGTTACCCATATGTGATACCCAATGAAGTAAGAGACAAAATCCCTAAATTCACAGGAAATAATGTCATTACTTGTGAAGAACATTTAAAAGCTTTTAGTGACAAGATAACTAATTTTTAAATTGAAAATCAAGATGTTATCATGAAGTTTTTTGTTCAGTCTTTAATAGAAGATGCTAGGAACTGGTTTAGAAATCTACCAAATGATAGCATTGCATCTTGGGATGAGTTTGTAAAGTATTTCAGGGAACAATAAAGAGAACATGTCAATTCTGGATATATGCTAAATGAATTCAACAATATCAAAAAATTCCCTAATGAGAATATTGTTGATTTTAATAATAGATTTTAAAAGGCCATAAATAAACTATTCCAAGTCCTGAGGTTAGATGAGGAAGTATGTCTGATAACCTATATCAATGTTGCTGATGGTAAAATGTCTTATTTTCTCAGAGACAAAAACCCAAAAACCTTAAGAGATGCATAAAAAATAGCTATTGATATTGAAAGAAATAGGAGAGCATCAAGAAAATTGGGAAAATAGGAAGATAATAAAATTTGGAAAGAAAAGGGACAACCAAAAAAACTGTCAAAGAAGATGAAACAGTTAATAAACTGGTGAGTGCAGTAAAAGATCTTGCTAACAAAATGGACAAAAATGACAGGGGAGGGTACCATGATAATAAATACCCTAACCAAAGGTTTGATAAATAGTCTAACCTAAGAGACTACCCATATAAAAAAAATTGGAACAATGGAAAGCCAATGCCTGATGGACAAGATAACCCAAAAGCCAAGGAAACCCTTGATTCCCTAAAAAGGAATAGTGCAAATTATGTTGAAAACACTCCTTGGTGTGATTCTTGCAATATGCCACATTTTTAATATCAATTTGTGGTAGCCCAAGCCTTGTTTTATCAGATAGAAGAGAGGGATGCAAGGCAAGAAGGCCCTACCATTAATATGTTCACAGTAAAGAAACCCTATCCATGGTTTTTAGACAGTGATTCACCTTCTGATGATTTGTATAAGGAAGACAATTTTTATCTAGAACATCAATCACAGATTGTACCTTGTCAAAGTGATGAGGTTGTTATTGTCTCAAAATTAAATATAAATAAAGTAGGAAATGACAAATCCCATTCTTATTTTAAAGCTCCTACTGATGAGGAAAAAAAACTTTGACTGTTGTAGCCATTAACCAAGCTAGAAATGCATATAATATGAGAAATAGAACAATGCAGCCGATTCAAGGTAAATCTACCCCTGCCTATGTCAGAAAGGATTCCCCTCAAGATACTATAGATTCCCTTGTCAAGGAGAGTAAAGATAAAAATGATGTGAGACAAGCATGGCCCTCTTCTGATCATGCTGAAAAGGAAGAAGAAAATGAGGAACAAATAGCTAATGATAAATCCAATAAAAGTAGAAATATGAGTGATGTATCCTCTGAGTTACCCATGTTTGACATGAAACATGCTCTGACTCAAATGAAATTTTCAGTCCCATTGATGGAGATGTTGAAAATAAAAGAGAATAAAGAAGCTGCATTGGCACTTTTGAGAGGGATTGATGATGTCTCTGTGCCAAACCAAGAGAAAACATCCTTGACTTCGAATGATAGTAAAAGGGAAAGTCCACCTATCAAGGAAAGAGAAGAGAAAGTGAAAGAAAGATAAAAAGGAAAAGAATTTTCCAATATCTACATTGGAAACATAATTACCCAGGAACTATTATCTCTTGACCCATTTTATGTCATCTTGATGGTTAACAATTTCTTAGTAAAAAATTGCATGATAGATTCTGGTGTTGTAGAAAATGTGATATCTTATCATTTCATGAAGGAATTGGTCCTTTAGGTCACTACCCCTGTAGGAAGTTGTTATGCCATGGAAAATAGGGAAGTTCCTGTGATAGGAACATTGAAAGACATTGAAGTAAAAATTGTTGCTTTCCCTGAAGCAACCTACAGAATGGACATAGTTGTTGTAGATACCAAACCATATTATGGTATGCTTCTATCAAGACAATGGGATGTAGTAGTGGGTGGAAAGATGCAGTTAGATTTTTCCTATGAAACTATCCCTATAAATGGTAACGAGGTCAAGTTTTACAACAAACCTTGATCACCTGTCATGGTGGAGGTGGTTCTACCTGACCAATTAAACAGTTGTATTGATATTGATATGGAAAATTTTATTGTGAAAGAGATCAAGCCACAATTAAAAAAATACTGACCTAATTTTTGATGAATTGTTATTGCAATGAGATGGACTGTGGAAAATATACTTTGATGGAGGATGTTCCAAGGAAGGATCAGGAGCAAGATTTGTATTCATTTCCCTATCAGGTATCACTTTTAAGTATTCTTTCTTGTTGACTTTTCACTGTACAAATAACATAGCTAAGTATGAAGTTTTAATCTTGGGAATGGATATTGCCATTGAACATAGTATTAAATGCTTGAAATTTCACAGGGATTCCCAATTAATCATATCTCACATAAGGGAACAGTATGCTGCCAAGGATGACAAACTCAAATTATATAAGTATGCAGTCTGGGATAGGATAGATTTTTTTGATTCTTTCAATATTATTTGGATAGAGAGATAAAATAATATAATGGTAGATTTTCATGTTAATGTTGCTCTATAAAATAATGATGTTACCCTTACTGGCATGTCTATGGCAGAAGTAAAAAGTAGATCTACAGTCCCTGACAATATTCATAACTAGAAAGTGATGCAGGAGCATACTGGGTGTAAGGGCAATCTTGCATCACCCAAAAAAAAAAAAATATTTCTGTTTTCTTTTCAATAAGGGCTACCTTGTGCAGAGCTGCTATTTATGGAAACTTGCTATTTTTAGTAAGTTGGCCATACGATCT
>MU217065.1:561017-582848 GCA_018584345.1 Thuja plicata | reverse complement strand
TGAAAGTTTGTAATTCCACATTTGTGGAGATAATAAGAAGCCCATTTTCTGTTCTTGCAAATTGTTGTTGCTTCTCTGTTTCTGTTATGTGTTTGTGGCATTAAGGGGAGCACCCTTCATCAATGACAACACAAATATAAGACTCCCTTTTAAAGAAGAAAAAATATAATCTGTCAATATGTTCATGATGTGTCCACATGACTTTAATGTTTTAACCAACATTGTTGACATATGTTCTAGTATCATTTTACATTCTGCATATATTAAAAATGTGCAATTCAACTAATGATGTCTCAACAGAGACCATTGTCAATGCTTTCCCATGATATCCCTTCTCTGTATTCAACACTTCATTATATACTTAGCAATGAGTGACAATATATTCATCACAGAGGACATATAGTGCCACTGGTATCTCCATGAATGGATGAAAGAGGCTCAAAAGCTTTGAATTCTATTTCATACTCACAAACCCGATCCTCCTATTTCTGAGACTTGGGTGTACCTTTGGTTTGAATACATCAGAAACATGTTCTCTTCATCAGATGTGATGTTGATCAACTCTTACCTATGCTTCAACTATGGGAAAGATTTAGAATGATAATCCTTATCAACTCCTCTTCAAGTATTGATCTCAAGCCATCAAAGTATCACCAATTGGAGTAGACCATCTATGCTGAAGCTACCTATTGCTTGAATTCTTCACTTTAATTGGAGCTCCCTTGATATAAATTTCTCATCCCCTTTTTTTTTCACCAGATGGTATTTGTCTTCATGACCAAGTACTCAAATCTTGACAATCAGTTTCGGCTGGCTTCCTTAAGGCGGTGACTTGCCTGTTATTGTTTGTAAGAAATATGTCAATGCAATTCCCCTATCTCTGCAAATGATATTTTAACCAATCTCAAACATTATTTTTTAACTAGAGGAATGACAACATCTCCACCCCAACTCTCTATTTTCAGTCTTCACGCTATCCATAAGGCACATAACATTTGCATAGAGTCGGCCCAAATGATGTTCTCATTTCTCATTTTTATAGTATAGGCCATAGTCTAATGAATGCCCATACTATTATTCATATCAACTTTAGATTGATTATTTTAATTGATCCCTACATGAAAGAATCATCAATAGTTAGTCCTTACGAAGGTGTGGACCTCTCATCAATCAATTGGTATGCTTCTTCTTTGCACTCGACGTGGGAATTCTTCCTTTGAGCCCTTGGATACTCGATACTTAAAATAGAGGTTTTGGCTTCAAGTAAGATTGTTTATGTGATTACATATAGGTCAAACACTTTACATATTTTATGCAATTATACATCTGATGCCTTGCTTCTAGTCGAGGGAAGATCATTTGAATCTAATGTGCTATGCGGTTACCTCTTTAATCACCAAACCTAAGTGGTTGGGCTGTACATTTGTTGAGTTCAAGCTTTTCATGTGTATTCCATGGGGATTATTCAACATAGTTAGGCCTGATGATCATCCCTTTTTAATTACATGTCATGATGATTATACGAGAGTCTCTACTAATGTCTTAAGTGTTCTTTGCATTCACTTGCTTCCTCATATCGGATTTTACATATTTGACTTCTCTAGTCAAATTTTTTTCTTTATATTATTTTGTCATGATGTATCAACACAAATTGGATTAGGGGTCACATTAACACCATGATCCACAATCATTTCCAAGTTTAGTTGTTGCTGCTTCATCCTCCAAATTTTGAAAATGCACTTTCTTGGCGGAAAATCACCATTTGAGTGCGCTGGCAGAAAAGTGAACTTGGAGTTCTCCCTTGGTGAAAAATGACTACTGGAGGTGATTTTCCACTTCCACAATGGAAAACATGATAAATCATTCTTCCTTTGCAGAAAACATGACATCAACCTCTCTTTGCGGAAAATGCAACTTTGGTCATGAAAAAACATATTTTCCTCCTCTTTACAATTTTGCATATTAACTTTATTATTGCTTCAGTTGATTTATTATCATAGTGATTTTAGCACTTGAATCTTTCATGACTTCAATTTCTTACACTTCATCAAGTCTTTTTTTACAATTCTTATCTTCATACTAGGCTTTATGATCAACAAAAATTTAATCCACTTGGTGAAATATATTATGAACAAGTTGCATTGTCTCTAACAATCATAAACATTTGAGGAGCTTCAAGAAATTTTGATTTTGAAATAATGAACATGAATTGGGACATAAGAACTCTCACATCTTCATTATAAATTTGATCTTCATCCTTCACAAAAAAAATAATAGGAAAAATAGAGAACACATTAGGTAAAACTGATTTCAAAAGTTCTAAAATTGGCATATTGAAAGTGCACCTACAACTGGCTCTAAATGGGGATTATGTGCTGCAAAGTACATAAAGAATCCAATATCTCTAGAAAAAGACAAGTTCCTTATCCATTGGGCTACAAAGTCTAGGAAAAATGAGGACAACAAAGAGCTACTTGCTAGGAGGGCGGAGGGGAGCAGGGCCAAAACCAGAACTAGAAACATCCAGAAACACAAAACTGGGAAAGGCTAAGCTAAGCACACCAAAAATGTAGAAGAAAAATATACTTACGAACAAGTGAGAAAAAATAACATGAATAACTCACATGACCATTAACCAACGAAGAAAAATATGAGTCCTTCTGGTAAAGTGGATTATACTTCGCAAGGCTGAACCAAAACCAAGACCTCCTGGAAAACTCTTCATTCCTGAAAGCCACACTAACATAGTGCTAAAAATTAGTGAGCCAAAAATATCTCCCAAATAGCCATGCCTCATCATAGACTTCTGATTTTTCTGTACCCTCCTGCACATCATTTCTCATACATTAGACCATTCTTTGGTGAAAAGGATAATAATCACAAACTTCTAAAAATTAAATTGCAACATATTCACACTCATAACTTTCAATGTGATCATCTTTAAGAGAACTCATAGTAGATAAATTGAGACTAAAAAAATCTGAATATCTAAATGATTCTAAAACATATATTGCATCATACTCACATTCACCACAATCATCTTCAATAGCAGTTTCAGATTTCAAACCGAGATTGAAATAGAATGATTCTTCATTGCACATAGGGTCAAGCTAAACTAAAATAAATTCATCAATTTTAATGGCTATCAAATCTGAAAAATCTCTATCCAAACTCAAAATTCCAATACCTGATTTGGCTATCGAAGGAGGCTCACATTTGGTAGGCACCAAGACTTGATTAACTTCCATTTCATAGAAAAGAAGAATATAATCTGGCTCTTTATCTTCTTCATGATGTTGCAACACTCCATTAGCCACAAAAAATCTTTGTTCAAATCTGTTTCAACTTCTTCCTTAACCACATTTTCAGACTTAGCATGATATTCATCAAAACATAATTCAGCCTTGTTTCTATTACCAATTTCTTTAAGAGAATTCGATGTTGCATTATCTTCAAAAGAAACTGATTCTAATATGGACTCACTATCAATTTGTGCAGATTGAAAATCATCTTTAGCAATATCTTCTTCAAACTTAAAATTTTCAAAATTAGGGACATAAGAAATCATGGACAAATTTTCCTCTTCTACCTTGCTTACCATTTCTTCAACTATATTTTCAGACTTGGCAAAACATAAATCCACTTTCTCTTCAATACAAGATTCATCAAGAAGGTCTACTGTTGTATTTTCTTCAAAACAAATAGATTCTAACATAGGATCATTATGAAATTTTGCAAATTGAAAATCATTTATTCCATAATCTTCAACGAAGTCAAACTTTTCATATTCTTGAAGTGCATTAACCATAGAACTATTTTTGAAAGAGACTTCATGCAAAAGGTTGTCCTTATTTTCTTCAAATCTGAAACTTTTAATATCAGAAGAAAAAGAGAGCATAGGCAAATCTTCTTTTTCAAATTTTCTTACCAATTCCTTGTCACTATCAAGGATGTCTTTGTTCGCTAAAATTTGTGCTTCCGAAAACTGGAGTACTTCTTGATTTTCTAGAACAAAGCAATATTTAGATATGGTTTCCTTACTAATTTTTCTTCATGCACATCTTATGTAAAAATTTATTCTTTTCTTTGGTCTTCAACATTAAAATATCTTTGAATCACGTAGTTCAGCATCAGGGAAGATTGATGATCTTTGGAGAAACTCAATCCTTTCTTTTCATCTTCAGTAATACTTTGTTTAAAAGTAGTACAAAGATATTGTAGATTTGGATCACTTTCAACCTTTATCTCTTCGGCTATAGGCATCTTTCTAGTTTTCTTTCTTGGCTGAACCTCTAGTTCACTCAAGACTGAAAAATTATAAGAAACAAGGTCATGTGGAACTTCTGAAACTTCATCATCATCCACCTTCAATTATTCACTTAACTGCAATACTCTTTTCTTGCAATGATGCAACAACTTTGTTTTCACTTCCAACTCTTTCATCTTGTGAAACCTGGCACAAACACTTCTCTATAATAGAATTGGTACATGATCTTCTTCAATGCTCAAACTCATTTTTCTCCTGTGAGTAATGCTTTTTTTAAAAGCATCAAACAAATCACGCAATACTAGATCATGTGTTTGATGAAGTTCAATAAAAGAAGGATTTGGCTTTCCTCTTTTCACAACTTTAATGGGCATGGTCTTTTTCAATTAGAGTCACCAATCTCCAGCAAGTAGAGATAATAATAATTCTAAAAATGAAAGCACTGGACTCTTCAACCAAAAATTATGAGAAACAAAACAGAGTCACCAATCTCTAGCAGAGATAATAATAATAAAACTAAGGAAACAATCTTCCACACTAATATTTTTTTCTGACTCCCCAGTAGAGTAGCCAGAAATCAGTTGGTAAACATATTTTTCTTTCACAATATAACTCTAAAATGCCCAAATCTGAAAGGAACGATCAGATACCAATATTTGGATAATCTATCATCAGGTTGATAGATTTCCTCTAAATTGAAAGGTACAAATCCCTTATGAATGATATTCAATGAATTTGATTTATTCCTAAACTAATTGGGTACGTTCTTAACTTGAGAACGGAAGAGGAAAACCAAGCCAGCCCTAGACAAAACTAACTTAGGCAGTGAATTCAACCCTAAACCTAGCCAACTCCAAGAACCCACACTACATATGACTTCCTAGCATTGGTAATGCAGAAATGAATACTATAAATGTAAATGCAATGAAACTGAAATGAAAATAAGATCAAACATTTTGATTCCTACAAAGTGAATGGATGAAATACTCATATTCACAACCTATTCCCCATTTAACTCCAAGATTAAAGATTATGTTTACAATATGAATCCAACAATTCTCAGATTAAATACAATCGAAGAAATTAATACTCAAACCCTCAGATTTGATGTAAAACTCCCTTTTATTATAAACATAAATAACAATACTTAGACCATTATAAGTTCACAACTTGTCTGCTAAATACATTCCATAAATCAAAACATTTAATCTCCAAATGTAAATACAATGAAAATGCAAGAACAAATTCTCTCCTCTCCACAATAGCATGTCGTCTCTGATAGAAAAGAAGAACCCATAGACATGGTAAGATTTTACAATAAATAGACTCCTTCATAATCATTCGGTTCTCCAATGGACACTTTTCAGTTCTGTAACTGTTTCTTTTCCTTTGCCTTTTTGATATAATACTTTATGTAAAATGTTTACCTCCAAGAATCATTACAAAATAATTCCCTTTCTTATTTAAAAAATCCATGCCTTTTGGTCTTTTAAAATTTCTATTTTTATCAAAAATCATATAGACTAGGCCTCTTCACTTTCCCTATCTCTAGTAATTTTTCAGTTTCATAACTGATTCTTTTTATCATCTTTTTCGGCCTTATGTATTTCTCTTTAAATTTGATCCACATTCTTGAAAAGGAGATTAAAATCAGTTCAAAATCATTCTTTTCCCCATGTGACAAATGTCTCTTCTCTTTACTCATAAAACTAGAGAGCTTTCTTGATTACTCATCTTGTATGACAACACACATATAAGACCCCCTTTTAAAGAAGAAAAACTATCATCTATCAATATGTTCATGATGTGTCCACATGACTTTAATGTTTTAACCAACATTGTCGATATATGTTCTGGTATCATTTTACATTTTGCATATATTACAAATGTGCAATTCAACTAATGATGTCTTAATAGAGACCATTGGTGATGCTTTCCTATGATATCCTTCTCTGTATTCAATACTTCATTATATACTTAGCATCGAGTGGAAATATTTTCATCACAGAGGACATATAGTGCCACTAGTATCTCCATGAATGGTTGAAATAAGCTCAAAAGCTTCAAATTCTATTGCATACTCACAAACCCAATCCTCATATTTCTAAGGCTTGGGTGTACCTTTGGTTTGAATACATCAAAAACATGTGCTCTTCATCGGATGTGATGTTGATCAACTCTTACCTATGCTTCAACTATTGGAAAGATTTATAATGATAATCCTTATCAACACCTCTTCATGTATTGATCTCAAGCCATCAAAGTGTCAGCTATTGGAGTAGAACATCTATGCTGAAGCTACCTATTGCTTTCCATCTTCACTTTAATTGGAGCTCCCTCAATATACATTTCTCATCCCCTTTTGTTTGCACTAGACAGTATTTGTCTTCATGACCAAGTACTCACGTCTTCACCATCGGTTTTGGCTGGCTTCCTCAAGGCAATGACTTGCCTGTTATTGTTTGTAAGAAATATGTCAATGCGATTCCCCTATCTCTACAAATCATATTTTAACTAAGCTCAAACATTGTTATTTAATTAGAGGAATGACAACATCTCTACCCTAACTCTCTATTTTTATTCTTCATGCTATCTATAAGGCACATAACATTTGCATAGAGTCAAGCCAAATGATGTTCTCATTTTTCATTTTTTTGAGTATAGGCCATTGTCTAATGAACGCCCATGCTATTCATCATATCAGCTTTAGATTGATCATTTGAATTGATCCCTACATACATGTATCATAAATAGTTAGTCCTTACCAAGGTGTGGACCTCTCATCAATCAATTGGTACACTTCTTCTTTGCACTCAACCTGGGAATTCTTCCTTCGAGCCCTTGGATACTCGATACTTGAAATAGAGGTTTTGGATTCAAGTAAGATTGTTTACATGATTATGTATAGGTCAAACACTTTCCATCTTTTATTAAATCATATGCTCTATTATACATCTGATGCCTTGCTTCTTGTTGAGGGAAGATCATTTGTAGCTCATGTGCTCTGCAGTTACCTCTTTAATCACCAAACTTGAGTGTTTGGGCTGTACATTTGTTGAGTTAAAGATTTTCATGTGTATGCCATGGGGATTCTTCAACATAGTCAGGCCTGATGATCATCTATTTTTAATTACATGTCATGATGATTATACGAGAGTCTCTGCTAATGTCTTAAGTGTTCTATGCATTCACTTGCTTCCTCATATCAGATTTTACATATTTGACTTCTCCATTCACATTTTCTTCTTTATATTATTCTATCATGATGTATCAACATAGACTAGATTAGGGGTCACATTAACACCATGATCCAAAATCATTTCCAAGTTTAGCTGTTGCTGCTTCATCCTCCAAATTTGCAAAATGCACTTTCTTGGCAAAAAATCACCATTTAAGTGTGCTGGCAGAAAAGTGAACACTTCTCCCTTGGCAGAAAATGACTACTGGAGGTCATTTTCCTCTTCCACAATGGAAAACATGAAAATTGATTCTTCCTTTGTGGAAAACATGACATTAGCCTCTCTTTGCAGAAAACACAACTTTGGCTATGATAAAGCACATTTTCCTCCTCTTTTCAATTTTTCACATTGACTTTATTATTATTTCGGTTGATTTCTTAGCATAGTAATTTTAGCACTCAGATCTTTCATTAATTTTCATTCTTACTCTTCATCAAGTCTTTTTTACAATGCTTATCTTCATGCTAGGCTTTATGATCAACAAAAATTTAATCCATTAGTTGAAATATATTATGAACAAGTTGCATTGTCTCTAACAATTATAACCATTTGAGGAGCTTTAGGAAATTTTGATTTTGAAATAATGAACATGAATTGGTACATAGGAACTCTCACATGTGCATTAGAACTTTGATCTTAATCCTTCACAAAAACATTGTTAGGAAAAATAGAGAACACATTAGGGAAAATCAATTTCAAAAGTTTTAGAATCGGCATACTAAAAGTGCGCCTACATAGTGGAAAAATAGGTATGGCATATTGTTGTTCTATCTTGATAAAGGAAAATATGAAGAGGTCTTAAAATGAATGCATGCTAGGATGTGTGGAGTTCATTACTCTGCCAGATCAACATCTCACAAGATTTTGAGAGAAAGCTATTACTGGCCTTGTTTTTTTCAAGATACCCATGCATTTTTTAGAAAATGTGAACCTTGCTAGAGGTTTTCAAACAAGATGAAATTATGAGGAGCTTTACAACTAAATTCCATAGTTGTAGAAGCCCCTTTCAACATGCAGGGAATGGATTTTATTGGGGAATTTAATGAAAAATCAAGTAGGGGCACAATTGTATTTTTTTGGCAACTAATTATTTTACCAAATGGGTTGAGGCAGTTCCAACTAGGAAAGCTACAAGTGTAGTGGTCATTGATTTTTGATGAGAAATGTGATCACTAGGTTTGGTGTTCCACTCAAACTAGTAATGGACAATGCCATGTGTTTTAGATCTTACTAATTTATTGATTTTTGTTCTGACATGGGAATTGTCATTTCTTATTCATCCCCTTACCATCCTCAGGCTAATGGGAAGGCAGAATCAAGTAACAAGAGTATTTTGCAAATTCTTAAAAAGACCCTATAAAATAATAAGAGAGCCTGGCATGCAAAGCTAAAACTTTCCCTATGGGTAGACACAGTTACTATCAAGAAGGCTATAGGGAAATCTCCTTTTGAACTGGTGTATGGTTCTTAGTCAAGGATGCTTGTCAACAATTTACTCCCAATATACAAATTCATTCAAGATGAAGATATTCAGGTTTCTAAAGTTATGAAGGAAAGAATGGTCCAATTAGTAGAATTGGATGAGATGAGGAGGAATAGTCAAAGGGAAAATATCAAACTATAGCAAAGGGTGAAATACCTCTTTGACAGAAGAGCACATGAAGGAAAGTTACATCCTGGTGGTTTTGTATTGCAGTGGAATGCTAGGGCTGAAGACAAAGGCAAGCATAAAAAAATTTAGTCACTATGGTTGGGGCCTTTTGTTATCTCTTAGATTTTTGTAAAGGATTCATATTTCCTTAGGAATATGGATGATGAAGAATAGGAATTGCTAGTGCATGGACGATTCCTAAAAAAATTCTTCAATTAGATCATTATGTTCCATGCACAGTAGTTGTATATCATGTACAGGTGTGTTTCCTTCTATTGTGTTTTTATTTTCTAACTGTTTGTTTGTTTCAATAATAGGTTAGTGCAGTTGTGGTCTTCTTTCCTAGAAATATATGGTTCTTTCTATAAAATTTCATTTACACATCCTCGGGTAGAGCCACTGTTGATTGTATTTCCAGTTTTGTAGTCTGCTAGTAAAATTTTTGAAATCATTAGTCATTTCTATGCTCAAGAGTTGAAAATCATGTTGAAAGTTGTCTAAATACCTCTGCATATAATTATCTTCAAAGCCAAAATGAGGAAAATTTCCAAAACCCTAAGTCCTAGGTTTTCCTATGTTCAAAATTGGTTGAAACCCTAAATATCCCAGTCATAAGTTCTATTTTGAAGTTCCTTTTTCATAACTTAACGTCCTGAATAAATCATGTTCTTTTTAAAGTTAGTTGCTAGGTCTCCAAAGGTGAAGAGAATATTCCATTATGTTATGAGACAAGAGAAAAAGGCTTTTTCATGTTATCTCCCAATGAAAATAATATACATTAGATGATAGGGAGACTTAGCACAAACCATCCATCTTAAGTCAGATCTAACAGTTGTCAGAAGTCTCTGAATAAACTCCACAGCTAGAAAATCATTTAGTGACACCGAGTTCTTTCAGTTGTGAAGTCTCTTGAGTAAACCAAGGTTAAATGCTGGTTTCAATTTTAGTGTTGTCATTGGGTCATAGAAGAAAGCAAGAGTTAAGTGAAAAGTCATGAGACTTGGAGACAACCATCCAACAGTTGGCGCTAAGTTGCTAGGAAGGTTTGAAAAGTCAAAGAGGATTCAACGATTGTGAGACAATAAAGAAAATTGATTACCCAGGCTTAAGGAATAGTTAGGGTAAAGATAAGGGTTGATGAGGAAGTTGATTCATTGCATATGAAGCTTCATGGCCAAGTGATAATAACAGGTGGACAAGTAATAGAGTGACATAAGAAATTTGGTGGACCCAAGAATGGATGCTTGTTGCTGAGTCTCAGAATGATGAGTGATGTCATCCAAGGATTAAGAGATTTCATGAGAACCATTGATTTTCTTCTGACAAATTTTTGATCAGAGGCTTGTCGTTGTTTTAGAATTCAACTTGAGTTAAATAAATATTTTTGTGACTTTGAAATCCTTTGTTCGTGAAGTCTCACAAAACTTCACCAGAGTTAAGATGGGGTTACCATATATCAGTAGTCGCGGGATCTCAGAAGATATCAAGGGTTAAGTTAAAAATCATGAGACTTAACTTAGATTGTTTGAAAAAAAGAAAATCCAAAGGTGGTCGCAAACTCTCAGAATAATTTTCCAAAGTACATAAAGGTTATGAGATTAAATGTTGATGGTCTGATCACAAATAGATCTTGTGGTGTGTGTTAAATCTCAAAAAGAAACCCAAGTTAAGAAAATATTTCAGCGGCTTCAATTTCATTCAGTCACCAAGTCTCTAAAAAAAATCATGGTTAGGTCAAGGAAAAATTGAGGTTGTAAATTTCATTTTAAATAATCTGGATCGTAGATTGAGCAGAGATTAGAAGGTTGGCGTGGAGTCGCTAGATGAAGTTGAAAAGTTAGGATTTTCTTAGAGATCAAGATACAAGGTGTAAGATTGAGACACGTGACTAAGTATTCAGTGATCTTATGGAGGTCATAGAGACTCATGAAAAATTATGGTTTGCACTAAAGATCATGAGACTTTGTGACAACCACTAGATTAGGTCTGATCTAATGATGGTTGCGTAGTCTCAAAGAAAAATTAGAAACGGAAAAATCTTTCAGAAACTTTGATTTTATGCAGTCATGGAATCTATTAATGGAAAAGATATTAGCTGAGATAAAGACATGGATAATTTGAAATAATCTCAACCATTGATAGAGAATTAAATCTGATGGTGAGCGAAAAATCTTAGAAAGAAAACCAGGTTAATGTTAACTCTTATCGATAAGGAGATAAGGCATTCGTGTGATTGCCAAACAAACTGGGGTAAGAAAATGGTAAATACCTAAGGTTTCCTTCCACACCATGATATACAACAACCAGTCAATGAAAATTAAAGGGTTATGACAACATGTTTTAAAGTAAGCTAAGATATAATGTTTTGAACCAATTGGATTTGACAGTTCATTCAAAATTGATCACCTATCAAACTTAGATGTCACGGCTAGGTGAAAATTGATTTTAATGCACGCAAGAGTAATGGAAGAAGTGACTAACTAGAATTTGCATGAATTTGAATCAAATAGTGCATTGATTTACCATGAATAATTAAGTGTTTCCATGTTCATTTCAGATTACCAAGATTTCAAAATTCAGAGTAAAAAGTGGCTTAGTTCTCAGGAGTCATCGAAAAAGGATAATTGTGTGAATTCCATAGTAGTTGTAATAAGAGAGATTATTTTTCAAAAAAATAGAGTTGCTTCAATCAGAATTCAGAATGAGAAAAGATGAGTAGAAAATTTAGTGTCAATTCCACTAGCAGGAAAAGCAGAGATAGTGATGAAGATTTGAAGGGAAAAAGGAATTATTCAGAGGAATTCATGACTCTGTTGCTTGGTTCTAGCCAAAAAAAAAAGCTCAGTAACAATTTCCTCAATGATGATATGTCATTCATTAGAGACGCTAAATCTCTTGGTTCATCTAGTTATTCACTTTTTAACTATTTCTACAATTATAGTGATGAACCTCTTCCAATTTCAAATCCATGGACCTGTGGGCTGGCTAGGTTAGTAGTAGCTGACATTTTTATAGATGTGGATTTAATGCTTGAATTGGCCAGTAGATATGACATTTTATCTAAAACCATCAAGAAAGATGATGGAACTACCCTAGTTACCTTAAATAGGGCAGCGTTCATGAAGGTTTTTAATCTATATTACCCTTGCTCAACAAAGATTAACCTGAAAGCATTAGAGGCTAGATATGTTAGGGAATCTTTTGTTGTGTCCAAACTAATTCAGGCTCATGTACCCAAGAGGATGAATAATTACATAGCATTCATGCCTGGTGTTGCTTCCTACTTCTACAAGGACCTTAATTTTTATATGAAATATATTTCAAATGCATTGTGTAGAGTGTTAGGCGTGGATGGGGGTGCAGAAAGGATATGTTCAGATATCTTGATGATGGTTCTGGATTTGCAAATTTTTCATGTTGGCACAAATTATGACTATATCCAATTTGTTATAGATGTAATGCATAAAGGGTTTGTTAGTATTCAGAAAAAGGAGAAGGCCCCTAGATTCATGCATTATTCTTTGTTAATGTATCTAATTTTGTTCTACAACTTCCCTATTATGGAGGTGAACTATTTGAGACCTAAAAGGTTTCATCAAAGTCAGAACAACCCAGTGCAATTCTAGTTGAAAGTATGGAATTACACAGAAAGGGAACAATAATTCTATGCAATTGAAAATTGGATGGTGAGTCCAATTCTTAGGTGTTTAGGAGTTAATAGGACTAGGTTTCCCACCAAAGTATTACAATTGCTGAGGCCTTGTCAATATGTGGATAAGTGGCCAGGAGACCATAACTGGGGGGACTTTTATTATGAAAGGAATTTTACTTTGATCAAGGTTTATGGATGCACTCACCCACCACATATTCTCCCTTTTCATGTGCCACCAAGGATAGTTGTCATGTAATTTATATGGCAGTTGATGTTAACTAATACGGAGCACTTGGATCCTCATAGAAAACATAATTTCACTCCCTGGCAATTTAAATTTTACAATTGGTAATAGGGCTTTGGATTCAATAAATAGTTGGCTAGGCCACTACAGGATAAATGTAGCCTTATATAGGTACATTGACATAGAATGTTTTATTAAGAGTGCAAAAAATCTCCTGACACCAACTATTCCCAATACACAAGAGCATGGGCAATGCATGGAAGAGGATCTCATAAGAAATATGTTGGATGATGAAGAGATCTCAAAAAGAGAAGATATGTTGAATGGATTGATGGATTTGGAATGACAAGTCAAGAGAAAAGGGATTCCCTTTGGGGGTAACTTTAATATGTCATACTTGCAAAGGTTGGAAAAAATGATAGTGTCATATCACACATTATGTGGACAACTTGAGGATTTGATTGATGAAAAATATAAAGAGCATAAGAAGAATTCTTCGTCAAGATATGAAGATGATAGTGGTGAAGAATATTTAGTTCCTAACCAACCTCTAATGAATCATCTACATATCAGAGAAAAATTTACAGAAGAAAATGTAGTGGTGGATGTGAGCTCTCACCCTGACCCATCCTAGCTTTGCTGCTCAATCACACTTTGATACTTTATGTTTTGATACATTGATACACTTTTTGATTATCCTAGTAGAGACTCAAGATATTATGTTATGATGATGATTATATTGTGTGGATTACATTTTGATATGGATTAGACCTAGAACAGGTGGTTGATTTTGACTATATATGTTTAGACAAGTGGATTAATGAGGAGATCAGATCATGATTAGAATTGACTATTTCATGGATGTTCTGTCATGGTGATTAAGGAATTTTTATGTTTTAAACATTCTGTATAAAAATTTCAATTAGGGACTTAATTTTGCTTATTGATTAATGTTTCTAATTACGAATTGAAAATGTATATTACATATGATTTTATCATCTTGGACTATTGATGCTCAAAGTGTAGTGTGCAGGAAAGGGAACCATGAAATTATTCAGAGAATCAGGGCAAAACATATGTAAATTGAGTAAGCCAAGGTTTAATCCAATAAGGGGTTGAAAAATTATTGTAATGTGATCTTTGTTGTAAACATAATCCGAATGTGTGTTAATAGTTTAAAATTCATGTTGTTATTTGGACATGTCATTGTGAATGTGATGTGTATTTTGTTGGTGTCACTTGACACTTGTGTTGTCCATGTGGATGGTGACATGTCAATTAGGGCTTGGGAAAGAATCACCTAACCTTTATGATATTATATTAATCCCACTTGCATATAGATGTCTTGTAGGTATCACATCAAGTTGGAACTCGGATTTGAACTTTAGGGGTACCTTGGAGGGGTTAAAAGTGATCCTAGAGTGTATTTTTGACCAAAATTAGTTAACCCTAAGGGGGTACCTTTGGTTAGGGATAGTTTTAACCTGTGAGAGAAACCTAAGTCACCATTATGAATCTCCAAAATGACTAATTTTCAAAAGTGGCGAAAATAGAGATGGCCACATGCATCTAACTTGTCCCACACTCCTTACTAAACTCACAATTAAGAGGGGAGACAAAAAGGCTAGATATCATGTCTCATTATTGCTAGGTATTGAGTACACTTTTGGGGGTCCTTTTAGAGGGTTTTGGGAGACTTAGTGGGTGTTCACCCACTCTCTAATTTTAGAGACAATTAGGGTTTGGATAGAGGAAGGATAAGGATTTGGGCTCTTCTCAAGTTTTATTTTGCCATAACACATTTGGAAGGCTGGTCTCCTTTGCCATGAAGTACTTGTTTTGTTGCAAGAAGATTTGGATGTTATTGTTTTATCAATATGAAATCTTGTATGGTGTTCATGTATGTAATCTTGTATAGTGTTGTTGTATGTAAATTTTGTTGTTATGTGTTGGGTTGGGAATGAATTTGGATTTTTGTATCAATTCTTGTTCTTTTGGATTGGGAGTGTTTTTCATGGGAGTTAAGGCATTACTCACCCTTTTGGGAAGGGAAGAAGTGGCCTTGGGTGAAGGAGTTAGTTGGGCTCTCCATTGTAGTGAGAGTCTCTTCTCTTGGAGAAGAGGGATAATTTGATGGGGTATGGGCTCCATGAAGCCATGTTGTAAATATTATTTTGGTATAGAAATGACCAAATTTGTATATGGAAGGAATGTCAATGAAGCCTTGGAAAGGCATGGAAAAACTATTATTGAGAAATTTTGAAAAAATGCAAATGGAATTATCCTCCTTGGAAAAGCCCACCTTCACCCTACGTCAATGGGTTTGGAAAACTCATTTGTGAAACCTTGGTTGAGAGTTTATTGTTGTTTTGTGCATATAATATGTTTGCAAGAATTTGGATGTGAAATTTTTTTTAGCCTTGGTTCTCCAAGCTCGGGGGTGGTCCCCTTGAGACCTTGGTTGGGAGGTGAGTTTCCCATGGTTTCCCTCATAAAATTTGTAGTTTTTTGAAGTCATGAAGATGGTAATAGAAGCTTAAAAGAAATCCCTATTTGGGGGTAGTTGTGTCTAAGAAACTTCAATGTTGCATAGTCACTCATTTGTATTGAAATAAATTCTTGTTGATTGTTGTAATATCCATTTTTTAATCTTTTCAAGCTAGATGTGAAGAGATCTTCTTCTTTATGTAATGATTCATTAAAGGAAGAAATGTTGCATACCATCCATGTTTTGTATAGATTTATCATCTTGAAGATGTATAAATGTAGATTGTAAGATTAACATAATGTAAATGATGTAATCTTTATTTCATATATATTGCATTCTATTTCTTAAAAAAAAGAGTTAACCATACATGTTTAGAGGGATCCCAATATTGAAAGAGAAAGACAACTTAATAGTTTCATTTCCTAAAAATCTTGAGGAATTGTAAATATTGAAACCTCCATAATGTATGTAAATTTAAGTCTTCAAGTTATTGGAACATCCCATTTCTCCCTTTGAAATTCTCTAATTCCACCTCCATAGATTCAACTCTCTACATTAAAAAAAAATCTTCATTTCAATCTCAACTCTTGAGAAGTAATAACCTTGTTAACAATAACAAATCAAATTAGTTAGTATGATAATATTAAAATCAACTAATGTTATTATTCCTATTATTATATTTCTCAAATAAATGAATCCTAATGCATACTATGATCTATTACAAAAATTGAACCAAGCAAATCAAAATGAAAGAGCTTAAAACAAACAAAGCCCATAACACTTTCCAGATTTAGAGAAAAAATGTTCTCTTGAATTTGTATGGGAAAGGAAATATTCTCCTTACCATAGAGAATATTCCTTTCCCAATGTGCTCCCTCTCTAATTAAATGTAAATCCTAATTCCCCTAACATAATCATGTTATTAATCCTAAATTCTAGATTTAACTTACCTTGCTTTTACCTTTTTCATGGGCCCCACCTTTACCATACTCTTTACCCTTTTATCTCCTTACTTGGGCACCACTTTGCAAGGTTTTTAAATAAATTATTTTGTTTTGGGGCTGCAAATATGTCTCTTGGTCTACCCAAAGCCTGCACCACTTTTCATGCATCTTTTTTCTGACATATCATAACCTTTCCCCAAGGTCAACTCCCCCCACTCTACTTCATGCACTTGCCTTCTTCTTGGGGCCTCCCTGCTTTGAAAACCGCACCACCCTTGCTTTCCTATCTCCCATTTAAAATTCCTTGGGGTAAGTTAGGTGGTGGGCCCCAATGTAAGTCATTCAGACTTGCACCTTCCAATAAGAATTCGATCCCCCCCCCTTTGCATTTTTGACTTTGTGGAGGGAAAATGTTAGAATAGTAAGTTAGTAGGTTAGTTAGGTTAGGAGACTATTTGTTAGATAGATTAGATTATTAAGTAATTAGTTGATAGTTTAAATTAGTTTTTGATTACAGTAAAAATAGGTTTTGAAGGGACCCTGAAACCCTTTAACAAAGAAGAGGAAGGAAAGGCATTAGAGCCCAGAGAACATCAGGCTGCCCCTAGGAAGGGAGCAGGCTACAAAGGGACAGATCCAAAATTTTGCAATAAGCATAATCAAAACAAAAAAACAAAAGAAACCATGGAAGTAAAATAGATAAAAAGAGCCGCCAACACCGAAATCAACACAGAGTTTTTAGAAAACTCTCAAAATCCTCCAGCTGAGTCTTCATAGTCATCACATTCTCTCTCAGCTTCTGGAGGTCTGGATCCTCAACCTTCTGCTTCTTGGATCTTGTTCGGGTACCAGGTCCCATCTACTGGGAAGTAACAGAATGTTCAGTGATATCTTTATTACCTTCTAGCCAGTTGCTTAGAGACATCAAATTCTCTAGAGTAGCCCTCATACCAGTATTCACCAGCGTAAGCAAATGTTTCAACATTTCTTCATTCCCGCTAATTTTCTTCTGAATGGGAATCATGGCTAACTCAACAGCTTTTTTGAAATTTTCATCAATTTCAGAGCCATGATCAAAATAGGAGCATTGATATTATGGGTAAAATCATTTCTGAGAGTAGTCATAGTTTCTTCAATCAAGGAGCTCTTGTTTTCCAGCTTGATGCATCTATTCTTAAGTTCAACCAAGTCACTTTGCACCCATTTATCCAAATTGTAGCTATAGATTGACTTATTTTTTGCAATCTCCAGGGGAGACATAATAATGGTCCTTCTGACATCAGAGTCCATCCTTTGAATATCTCTTTGTAGAGACTGAGGTTTTCTACCCTAAAGATTTCTGTCACTTTCTTCTTTCATATTCTCCTTCTCATAACTAGGAGAGTCATGGGACTCAAAGTTTTCCTCTTCCAGAACCTTAAAACTATTATCCCCTGAATTTTCAGCATTACTGTCCATTGTATTAATTTCAGCTTCTTTGTTCTTTTCAACCTCTATCTCTTTCTTCTCATAACCTTCTGTATTAACATTCTTCAAAATAGAAATAAGATTTTCCCCTGTTTGAAGAATGTCATGAAAATCCTCTGGGTTTCCTTTGGCATTAGTAATTTTAGGATCCACCGAATCCTTCACCATAGGGGTTTGGGTAGTAGGGGAAAACTCGGTAATAGGATCCATCTGGCACATCTGGGCATCATCAAATTCTATTTCCTGAGGGGTATGCTTCTCACCATTAGACTCCTGGATAAGAGGACTAGCTGGGATGTCCTGAACATTATTTTCCACTCCAGAGACACCACTAAGATGCTTAGCATTCTTCAGCACAACCAGAGAATTAGAAGGAGATAGCTCAGAGGGAAGAGAGACTTTCTTAGGTTTTGAAGACTTATTCAGAGACCCCATAGACTTTCTCTTTCTAATCTGGGCAGGGATAGGGTCAGGAATATGATCTCTGGCATAATCAGCTATAAGGAGGATTAGACCGACATGGAGAATAGGGGAATTCTTCATTTTGAAGTCAGAAATTCTCTGGTTAAGCGACCAAAGAAGAAAGAAGGGGAAGGAAATATGAATCTCATGTCTAAAATAATTAACTAGGGAAAAGTGGTAATTATAAACCCTAGAGAATCTACCCTCCAAAGTAAAGAATTCCATTATAGCTTTAATAACAGAACCCCAGACTTTATCAATATTCTCAATTTTGACATAGTCTTTCTTACCTTTCACCAAGAGAGCCCTCTCCTCATCAGTGTCAGGAAATTTCTTGTACACTCTAGTTCCCACTTTCACCTCTTTAGAGTAATTAAGCCCATCCAGGGGGAGACCAGTGATGTCAGATAGGACCTCAAGGCTGAGTCTAAATGATTTACCAGAAATATTAACCATGCCCTTATCCTATCCTTCTGCAAAGGCTTTTGAAACATTAGGATCAAAACCATGAAGTCTCTTAAGAAAATGGTGAACCTGACCTTTCTTCAAAATTCTCCACACATCCTTATCCTTCTTCCACTTGCATTCCGCCGGCTCTTCCCTTCTGAGATCTCCACCCATGACGACAATCTTCACCTGCTTTTTCTTCTCAGGCTGAGAGACGTTATTGTTTTGATTAATCTCAATTTGGTTAATGATTTTAATCTTAGTCGCATTCCTCTTCACATGCTCAAACTGGCCACAGATTAAAAAAATAATAGCTGCGAGCAATAAAGTTTGAGCTTTCATGATTAGGGTTAAAAACCAAATCTTGGATATGTACTTCCCTTTGTTTTGGCCATCATTCCAAATCCTCCCAATCTTAGATAAATTAATTAGTATCATTAGCCACCCTTTTAATGAAACCTTCTTTATGCCTGATTTTATCATAATTGATAATTGATTTGACTGCATCATTATTCATAGGTGTGCCTTTCCATTTTTGAATTCTGTCACTTTTGGCTCCAATATTGGCAAGACAATCAGCTACCTGATAATTGTGAGATATATGGAATACTTCAAAGGTTTTACCTATAGATTTAATTTTAAGGATAATATGCTCTATAGTCCAAGAAGGAGGATTGATATCTTTAATATTGTTAATAATATTCAAAGAGTCACCTTTGAGCCATACTCTTTTGAATCCCATTTCTTCCACCAGCAGGATAGTGTTAAAGGCCGCCAAGGCCTCTGCTCTGTGATTAGATTGAAATCCCAAGGGGATTGAAATAGCACCAAGAAAGTTACCAGAGATATCTTTGATGATTCCCCCTCCCCCAAAGACACCCGGGTTACCTTTAGAGGCACCATCAAAATTGGCTTTAACCCAGCCAATTGGAGGAGCAGTCCAGACAAATAATTCTCTTTGGGAGCAAACTTGATTTTTGAGGAGAGGGAAATTCCAAGTAGACCAGTTGACCTCTGGGATGAGAGAACTGTACTTACTATTTCTATTGTTTATAGTAGAGCTGAAATTTTCCTTTAAAGATCTAGCCATTATGTTGAAAATAATTTCAGGTTTAGAGCTTTTCTCTCTGAAGATTCTATTATTTCTTTCCTTCCAGATGCACCAACAAAGATGAGGCGGGATAAGATTACAAAATTATCTTTCCATTTTATTATCAAAAGGGCATCTCCATTGAGTAACAAAGTCCCGCCAAGAGTTACGAAAGAACCAGGCCAGATTCCAATTTTGAAAAATCAAAGACCAAACTTTCCTAGTAAAGCTACAATGGATCATAAGGTGATCACAGGATTCAGCTTGATCAAAGCAAAGACTACAAATATTTACATGAGAGAACCCTCTTTTAACCAAATTATCAATAGTAAGGGTCTTATTCTGGATAAGAATCCAAAAGAAGAAATTTATCTTTGGAGTAAGGAGTTTATACCAGATAGTTGCACATTGGGGCTTAGTTTCCTTGGAGAACACAAGGGAGCAAGCAGAGGCCATCATGAATTCACCATGAGTGGAGAGGTTCCACACCATCTTATCTGGAAAATTACCTTCACTTATCTAGGACTACAAGTCTATCATAAGAGGAAGAAAACTTCTATCAATGCAAGAGAGATCCTTCCAGGAATTGGTATTCCTATAGTTAGAGACTTTGTATCCAAAAGTATTTTTAGCTTGGGAAATAAAATCCTTCCACTCTTGTCTTTTAGACAGGGGGTATTCATAAATCCAGGGATCATCCTAGAATTCAATAGTGGATCCATCTCCCAGTTTCCATCTTATACCTTTTCTCAAGAGATCAATGGAAGAACATAAACTCTTCCATATATAAGAACCAGTGACTCTATTTTCATTGTTTAGGAGGTCCTTCAAGCTGTTAGAATTGGTGAGGTATTTGTTTTTTATTATACTATTCCATTTTTTAGAATCACCAAAAATTCACCAAACCTGCTTAGCCAGAAGGGCCTTATTAATGATCTTGATACGTCTAATCCCCAGACCCCCTTTATTTTTAGGTTTGCAAACTTTTTCCCAGGCGACCAAGCTGAGCCTTTTTTTATCTTCAACTCCAGTCCATAGGAAGTGTTTTTGGATAGTTTCAAATACCATAGCATACTTATGGGGTATCTTAAAGAGGCTTAAAGTATACACAGACAAATTTTGTAAAGTAGATTTCAAAAGATGAAGTTTACCTGCACTGCTAAGGAGAGCACCTTTCCAACCAGCCAATTTCCTGTTGAATCTATCAACAATTTGATTCCAGAAGATATCTGGAGGTTTTGAACAGAGAGGGAGCCCCAAGTAAGATGAGGGAAGAGCACCAATGCTGCAACCAAGAATTTTAGACATCTTATATTGCCTCTCAAGAGGAGTATTGATAAAAAAGATGGAGCTCTTATCCCAATTGATGAACTGACCAGTAGCTGAGGTATAAATTGATAGGGCTTTTTTAAGATTCCTTTCTTCTTTCACTGTAGCTTCACCCATAATAAGAGTATCATCAACAAACTATTCAAGGGAATAGGATGTTCTGGCCGAGGAGGGGCAGAGACCAGATATAAGGCCAGAATTAACAAGTTTAGAAATATATCTTCCTAACCCTTCAGCCAATATAGCAAACAGAATAGGAGAGATAGGGTCCCCCTACCTTAGGCCCCTTGAAGGTTTGAAAAAAATGGAAGAGCCACCATTCACTATCACAGAGGAGGACACAGTAGAGACCAGCTGATTAACAATTTTGATAACCCCTGCATCAAAACCAAAGTTGCTTAAAACTTTTCAGAGAAACAGCCATTCAACCCTATCATAGGCTTTAGATAAATCCAATTTCATGAGAAAGCCCTGTTTCTTGGCAGTTTCAAGGGAATGGATATTCTCATGAACTACCACAATGGAATCAAGGATTTGACACCCGGGAACAA
>MU217065.1:545076-560867 GCA_018584345.1 Thuja plicata | reverse complement strand
ATTTAGTTCCAAAAAATTCTTTAACAACATTGCACACATCCTGACCAATGATCTCCCAAAACTGCTGGAAAAAGAAAAGAGGAAAACCATCAGGGCCAGGAGATTTGTCTCCTTCAAAGGAAAAGACAGCCTCTCTAATTTCATTGACATCCGGGATAGACTTTAGTCTGGAGTTAGTATTATTGTCTATCAGGGATGGAATAGCAGAAAGAGTTTCATTTTGGTTCTGGGGCTCAAGCATATCATCTCTAGTTAGAAGACGAGAAAAGGAAAGAAGCATTTCCTTTCTTATCTCTTTTTCCTTAACTAGAAGCTGATTATTGACTTTTAAGGATGAAATTATGTTGATAGCTTTGTGTTTCGAGGCAGTCATGTGAAAATATCTAGTGTTTTTGTCCCCATCTTTAAGCTAGAGAGCTCTTGATCTTTGCCTCCAGAAGGATTCCTCCTTAGAAATGATGTTATGATATTCTGCCACCAAGACATTCTCCATACATCTATGTTATGATATTCTGCCACCAAGACATTCTCCATAGTTTAAATTAGTTAATTAGGCCTTTTTCTATATTATTTTTAATTCTTATTTGGTAGCATTTTTTTTACATATAAAATTAATTCAATGATGTAGCATAAAGCATTAGGTAAAAAACTTTAGTGTTTTGAAAGGTGGATGGATTTATTATCGTGACTTAACTTTGATTGGTATTGAAACAATTTATTAATATAATAATTAATCATTTTAAATGGATCCTTAACATTAATTATTTAGATTATTTAAAAATTGGGAGATATGTGAATTAAATTAATCAAGATTTTGGCCTAAAATTTTGACTAGTCTATTAGAGAAATAGATTTACTCAATTTATTCAAATGTATAGTTAATGTTAATTTTTACTTTATTATAAAGAAAGTGGTTTATGTTACTCTTGTGTTCAAGGGGTTAGGGGTTATGCTCAATTTAAATTAAAAGTTAATTTAAATTTTGTATTAGAGGATAATCTAATCATCTTATCAAAGGTTAATTTAAAGTTGTTTTGCGAAGGGATTGATGACTAGGAATGCATGTGTTTCCATCAAAGGGGAATAATTTTATTACTGATGTTGGCAGGTTAGGAAATCAGATTTGATTTTATCTTTTAGATTTTAATTAATAGTTGTTCGGTATAGTAAAATTATTATTAAATTTTAAGCATTTCAATTGATAAATGTCTCATGTATGTTGTTAAAAGGAGTAGAATATTAATTTAACTATGTTTTGAGCTAGTAGTTAATGTTGGAAGAAAAATTGAACTAGATTTGAATGGATTAAGTTGTAAACTAGGTTAAGAGTTAAGTAAGAATTAGGTCAACCTAATTCAACATATGTTCATAAAAACTAACTACCATCATGATCCTAAACATGGAATCAGAGTTAGATCAACCTGAGTTAAGCATTCATCTAACCCATGAAACAAGTTGATGCCCCAATTCTACATCTGCTTGTGGCATGACCCTAATCCAATCTGCATATATATCTTGTACCTCAAAGGTTAACTCTACCTTGTTGTCACCTTTCCAACTCAACCATTGTTAGTTATACATACTTATGTGTTTTAAAAAAAAAGTTTGTGTGTGTTTTGCCCTAGTTTTGGGCATGACATTTTGGTATCAGAGCCAGTGTTTTGAGACTAGGAACCAAACCCATTACATTTCAACTCATTCAAGACTTAAATCATTATGTAGGATGCCTGCGGTCACCAGAGCTAACCAATGAGGCAAAATTTGTAGGGTTCCCCATGCGGGGGCAGGACAAGAGGATCCACCACCACCACCTCCACTACCTCCACCACCACCACCACAAACACCACCTCCACCACCTCAGATCTCTAACCAGGATATTATGGATGTTCTCCAAAATCTGATTGGGGTGATTTAGTAGAGACTACCACCCATAGTTCAACAAAAGATTTTTGAAGGGAAGCACATATTGCAGAGAATGATAGAGAAGTTAGTTGAGAGAGGAGTAGGAGTCCTCCTCCCAGGGCTGTTAAGGGTCATGATGATTAGGAGGGTGAGTCAGTTCATCAGATTGTATTACCATGCAAGCATGAGATATGTGCCAGGGAGAGACCCCCTAGAGATGTTGGAGATAAGATCTGAGAGTTATTAAAACTCTAGCCACCCTTATTTTTGGGATCCACTGATGGGTCAGTAGAAGAGGCCTAGTTGTAGAGTTTATAGTAATGTTTTGGGTTGCGCCCTTATGGGATTAATCTAAAGGCACAACTTGCAATCCATCTCCTATGGGAGAAGGCTTCCACTTTTTGGGAGCAAGAGGTGTCCATAGGTGGAGTGATTATTGACACACTCACTTGGGAGACTTTTGTGGCCCATTTCCATGAGAGATATCTCTACAAGAATTTTAGATAGAGATAGATAGAGGAGTTCCATGATCTCCAGTAGAGAGGCCTCAGAGTGAACCAGTATGAGAGTTGATTTATCAAGCTCCTTCCATATATTTATTACATGAAGGATGAGAAACTGCATATTCACCATTTCATTAAGGGGCTTAATATGTCTCTTCTGAGCATAGTACGCCTAGCATTCCCTACCACATTCAGAGGGGCAGTTGAGATGACACTTGTAGCCAAGGATATCTGTACTAGACAAGAGTCTCAGGATAAGTTCCAGCACTAGAACCCCTCTTCCCAGTAGGTAGGGTAGCAGAGACCCCCTTGGAAAGGGAAACAAAATCACTCAGTAGGATCCTTTAAGGGTCAATAGTCTGAGTAGCAAAGATCCCAGCAAGATTCTAGACAGAGGCATTCACAAGGTTATCAAGGCTCTAAGCCCAAATAGTGGCAATCTCAGGGCCCTAGATAGGATCATAGGAAATAGACCCCTTAGACACAGTCAGCTAGGACTCAACAGTCCTCTAGGGGTGGATATAGTGGTTCTAGTAGGACCAGAGAGTCACAGCGGCCTAGGACACAAGGAGTACAAATTCAGACCTGAGTGCCATGTTACACTTGCAGTGGTATGGGTCATTTAGTGAGAGATTTCCTACAAGGACAGTCATCCAGTGGTTAGAGGGGGATACCTTAGAGCCTATAGTTGGAGATATGGGTAGATCCCATAGAGTTTTTACAGCAGTTGATAACCGCCAAGCCGAGCACCTTGCCACGATCATTGAGGCTATAGGTATGATTTAGGGTATCAGTGTGTCTATCTTGTTTGATTTAGGATCCATAGACTCCTTTATATCCCCATATGTAGTGGAGCATTATGGGCTGGTGGTAGTTAGACATGATGTCAATTGGGAGGTTGAGTTAGCTTCAGGAGCTAGAGTCTCCGTTAGTTCCTTAGTTTGTAGTTGTCAGATTTAGATTGGAGACCTTATCATGATGACTGATCTCCACATTACCCCTCTAGGTTCTTATGATGTGGTCCTTGGCATGGATTGGCTATGTTCCCATAGCACCAAGGTGGATTATCGTCATAAGGGGGTCGAGTGTGTTGATGATCATGACACTTCTATGGTGATATTTGGGATGTAAAGACCTGTATCCCTTCGCATAATCTCCACCATGCATCTTAGACGGTGCATGCGGAAGGGATGTCAGTTATTTTCCATCATCATTAGTGATAGAGAGGAGGATTTAGGAGGGGAGCCTTTTCTCAAGGATTATCCTATTCTTCAGGAGTTTGCAGATGTATTTCCTACTGAGCTACCTAGTATGCCTCCACCTAGGGCTGTTGATTTTCACATAGATCTTGTACCAGGGGCTGAGATAGTATCTAGAGCACCTTAAAAGATGACCACACATGAGCTCAATGAGCTCAAGATTCAGTTAGAAGAGCTCTTGGAGAAAGGGCATGTCCAACCTAGTGTATCACCTTGGGGTGCACCTATGATTTTTGTGAAGAAGGATGGATCACTTAGATTGTGCATTGATTATCGGTAGTTGAATAAAGTAACAATTAAGAACTGATACCCACTTCCTAGGATTGATGATTTTTTTGATCCGTTACAGGGTGCCCAAGTGTTCTCAAAGATAGATATGAAGTTAGGGTACCATCAGTTATGGATTATGGAAAATGATATCCACAAGACTACTTTTCGCATGAGGTATAGTCACTATGAGTTCACAGTAGTGTCATTTGGCCTCATGAATACTCTAGCTATGTTCATGAGCCTCATTAACAGATTATTTCACACATTTTTGGATAAATTTGTGCTAGTGTTTCTTGATGATATTATGATATATTCTCGCAATGAGGAGGAGCATGAGGAGCATCTGAGACAGGTTCTACAGCATTTGAGAGAGAATCAGTTATATGGTAGCTTGTCAAAGTGTGCCTTCTTTAGACCCAAGGTGCATTATCTTGGTCACATTATATCTGGTGATGGGATCTCTGTAGACCCATCAAATATTAGAGCTATTATGGATTGGCCAGCACCCACCAGTGTCACTAAGGTCAGAATTTTTATGGGCTTAGTAGGATATTATAGATGCTTCATGGCAGGATTTTCTAGAGTATCTCACCCCATTACCTTTGTTTAGAGAAAGGGGAAGAAGTATGAATGGACAGAGAAGTGTGAGAGAGCTTTTGAGGAGCTCAAGAGAGCCCTCACTAGTGCACCGATTCTAGCAATGCCAAATATTTTGGTGGATTTTGTTGTATGTACTGATGCTTTGTTGGATGGTTTAGGAGCAGTCCTTATGCATGAGGGTCATCCTATAGCTTTCAAGTCTAGGAATCTAAAGACTCACGAGCTTAATTATCCTACTCATGACCTAGAACTTGCAGTGGTGGTTCATGCCTTAGTGAGATGGTAAAATTTCCTTCTAGGTCATCAATTTGAGCTTCATTCAAATCACTAGAGCCTATAGTATATCTTTACACAACCCAATCTTAATGCTAGGTAGAGGAGATGGATGAATTTTTTGTGTGAGTATGATTTTGATGTTCATTACATCAAGGGGAAAGAGAATATAGTTTTAGATGCCTTGAGTAGGAGGTGACATGAGTTCTCATCTATGACTTCTAGTATAGATTTGAGGGACCGCATTTTACATCATTTTCTAGAGGATGTATTATATGTGGAGGTTTATCATTTTATCCATTCTTAGAGACCCCTTGAGGGGAGATTTGCAGAGTATTCTTTAGAGTTTGATGGAATTCTACGTCATAGGGGACGCATCTATGTACCTCCTACGGGTGACTTGCAGGAGTTTATTATGCTTGAGGCTCATAGAGCACCCTATGTAGCTCATCCAAGAGTTAAGAAGTTGCATGTCGATCTGAGATAGTTGTATCATTGGCCGGGCATGAGATTGCAGATTTCTAGCATAGTTTCTAGATGTCTAGAGTGCCAGAGAGTGAAGGCAAAGCACAGTCATCTAGGTGGGCTCCTGTAGCCACATGAGATTGCCAAATGGAAGTGGGATGCTATATCTATGGACTTCATTTTTTATCTCCCTATGTCTTCTCGCTGCCATAATGCTATCTTGATGACAGTCAACATGTTGACCAAGGTTGTCCACTTCTCCCCTGTGCGTACTACATTCATAGTATGAGACATAGCTTAGGTCTATTTGTGAGATATTGTTAGACTTCATGGTATTCCCCGTATGATCATCTCTAATAGAGACTTCTTGTTCACATCAGCCTTTTGGAGAGAGTTATAGGCAACATTAGGCACTAGGCTCAATTTTAGTACAACATATCACCCTCAGAGGGTTAACCAGGTATTGGAGGACATGATACACATGTATGTGATGGACCATCAGGTCAAGTGGGAGGAATACCTACATCTGGTTGAGTTTTCCTATAATAATGGGCATCATTCTTCTATAGGTATGCCACCATATCAGGCATTTTATGGTAGACCATGCAAGACACCACTGAGTTGGGACAAGATCAAGGATAGAGTATCTATTGGACCTTAGTTGGTCAAGGATATGGAGTAGTAGGTTGTCTTGATTAGACAACACCTTAGGGAGGCTTAGGATCGACAGAAGAAGTATACAGATGCGAAGAGGGTTGATCATGAGTATATGGTTGGAGATAGGGTCTTCTTGAGAGTGTGCCTACATAAGAGTCCAATCCATTTTGGAAAGGGCTCTAAGTTAGTGCCTCACTATTTTGGACCTTTCAAGATATTGGAGAGGATAGGACTAGTTTCCTACCACCTAGCCTTGCCACCTAGCCTATCATGCATCCACAATGTGTTTCATGTATCTGTGCTATGAAAATATATTTATGATGAGTCTCATGTTATAGATTAGGATGCCTTGTAGGTGGATTCGGATAAACACCTAGCACTAGAGCCCATTCATATTATATCCGAATAGACCCTTGCACTTTGAGGCTGAGAGCTGGACTAGGTTAGGGTCCAGTGGGATTATTATGATGAGGTCACAGCTTCATGGGAGGATGCAGTGCAGATGAGATCTCAGTACCCATATCTTTTTTATGAACTCTAGGAGGAAGTTCATGCCTAGTGGGGGAGGATTTGAGGCCTCACCCTGACCCATCCTAGCTTTGTTACTTGATCACACTTTGATACTTAATGTTTTGATACATTGATACACTTTTTGATTATCTTGGCAGAGACTTGAGATATTATGTTATGATGATGATTATATTGTGTGGATTACATTCTGATATCGATTAGACCTAGAACAGGTGGTTATTTTGATTATATATGTTTAGACAAGTGGATTAATGAGGAGATCAGATCATGATTAGACTTGACTATTTCATAGATTTTATGTCATGGTGATTAAGGAATTTTTATGTTTTAAACATTTCTGTATGAAAATTTCAATTAGGGACTTAATTCTTCTTATTGATTAATGTTGCTAATTATGAATTGAAAATATATATTACATGTGATTTTATCATCTTGAACTACTGATGCTTGAAGTTTAGTGTGTAAAAAAGGGAACCATGGAATTATTCAGAGAATCAGGGATAAACACGTGTAAATTGAGTAAGCCAAGATTTAATCTAATAAGGGGTTGAAACCTCATTGTAATGTGATCTTTGATGTAAACGTAATTTAAATGTGTTTTAATAGTTTAAAATTTATGTTGTTGTTTGGACATGTCATTGTGAATGTGATGTGTATTTTGTTGGTGTCACTTAACACTTGTGTTGTCCATGTGGACGGTGAAATGTCAATTAGATCTTGGGAAATAATCACCTAACCTTTATGATATAATCCCACTTGCATATATATATGTCTTGTAGGGATCACATCAAGTTGGAACTCGAATTTGAACTTTACAGGTACCTTGGAGGGGTTAAAAGTGACCCTAGAGTGTATTTTTGACCAAAATTAGTTAACCCTAAGGGGTACCTTGGGTTAGGGCTATTTTTTACCTATGGGAGAAACCTAGGTCACCATGATGACTCTCAAAAATGCCTAATTTTCAAAAGTGGTGAAAATGGAGATGGCCACATGCATCTAACTTGTCCCACACTCCTTACTAAACTCACAATTAAGAGGGGAGACAAAAAGGCTAGATGTCATGTCTCATTATTGCTAGGTCTTGAGTACACTTTATAGGGTCTTTTTAGAGGGTTTTGGGAGACTTAGTGGGTGTTCACTCACTCTCTAATTTTAGACACAATTAGGGTTTGGATAGAGGAAGGATAAGGATTTGGGCTCTTCTCAAGTTTCATTTTACCATAACACATTTGGAAGGTTGGTTTCCTTTGGCATGAAGTTCTTGTTTTGTTACAAGAAGATTTGGATGTTATTGTTTTATGAATATAAAATCTTGTATGGTGTTCATGTATGTAATCTTTTATAGTGTTATTGTATGTAAATTTTGTTGTCATGTGTTGGGTTGGGAATACATTTGGATTTTTGTATCAATTCTTGTTCTTTTAGATTGGGATTGTAGTTCATGGGAGTTAAGGCATTACTCTCCCTTTTGGGAAGGGAAGAAGTGGCCTTGGGTGAAGGGGTTAGTTGGGCTCTCCATTGTAGTGAGAGTCTCTTTTCTTAGAGAAGAGAGATAATTTAATGGGGTATGGGCTTCATGAAGCCATGTTATAAATATTATTTTGGTATAGAAATGACCAAATGTGTATATTGAAGGAATGTCAATGAAGCCTCGGAAAGGAATGGAAAAATTATTATTGAGGAATTTTGAAAAAATGCAAATGACATTATCCTCTTTGAAAAGTCCCACCTTCACCTTACTTCAATGGGTTTGGAAAACTCATTTGTGAAACTTTGGTTGGGAGTTTATTGTTGTTTTGTGCATATAAGATGTTTGTGAGAATTTGGATGTGAAATCTTTATTAGCCTTGGTTATCCAACCTCGGGGGTGGTCTCCTTAAGACCTTGGTTGGGAGGTGAGCTTCCCATTGTTTCCCTCATGAAATTTGCAGGTTTTTGAAGTCATGAAGATGGTGATAGAAGCTTGAAATAAATCCCTATTTGGGGGTAGTTGTGTGTAAGGAACTTCAATGTTGCATAGTCACTCATTTGTATTGAAATTCATTCTTTTTTATTGTTTTAATGTTCATTTTTTAAGCTTTTCAACCTAGATGTGAAGAGATCTCCTTCTTTATGTAATGATTCATTAAAGGAAGAAATGTTGCATACCATCCATGTTTTGTATAGATTTATCATCTTGAAGATGTGTAAATGTATATTGTAAGATTACCATAATGTAAATGATGGAATCTTTAGTTCATGCATATTGCATTCTATTTCTTAAAAGGAAGAGTTAACCATACATGTTTAGAGGGATACCCAATATTGAAAGAGAAATACAACTTGATAGTTTCATTTCTTAAAAATGTTGAGGAATTGTGAATCTTGAAACCTCCATAATGTATGTAAATGTAAGTCTTAAAGTTATTGGAACATCCCATTTCTCCCTTTGAAAGTCTCTAATTCCACCTCCATAGATTCAACTCTCTATATTAAAAAAAAAAATCTCCATTTCAATCTCAAGTCTTGAGAAGAAATAACCTTGTTAAAAATAACAAATCAAATTAGTTAGTATGATAATATTAAAATCAAATAATTTTATTATTCCTCTTAGTATATTGCTCAAATAAATCAATCCTAATGCATATTATGATCTATTACAAAAATTGAACCAAGCAAATCAAAATGAAAGAGCTTAAAACAAACAAAGCCCATAGCACTTTCCAGATTTAGAGAAAAAATGCTCTCTAGAATTTGTATGGGAAAGGAAATATTCTCCTTACCACAGAGAATATTCCTTTCCCAATTTTCTCCCTCTCTAATTAAATTTGAATCCTAATTCCTCTAATATAATCATGTTATTACTCCTAAATTCTAGAATTAACTTACCTTTCTTTTACATTTTCCAAGGGCCCCACCTTTACCATACTCTTTACCCTTTTATCTCCTTGTTTGGGCACCACTTTGCAAGGTTGTTAAATAAATTTTTTTTTTTTGGGGCTGAAAATATGTCTCTTGGTCTACCCAAAGCCTGCGCCACTTTTCATGCATCTTTTTCTGACATGTCATAACCTTTCCCCAAGGTCAACTCCCCCCACTCTACCTCATGTGCTTGCCTTCTTCTTGGGGCCTCCCTACTTTGAAAACCGCACCACCCTTTCCATCCTATCTCCCATGCAAAATTCCTTATGGTAAGTTAGGTGGTGGGCCCCAATGCAAGTCATTTAGACCTGCACCTTCCAATAAGAATTTGATCCCCCCCTTTGCATTTTTGACTTTGTGGAGGGAAAATGTTAG
Source organism: Thuja plicata (assembly GCA_018584345.1). Lineage (NCBI taxonomy): Eukaryota > Viridiplantae > Streptophyta > Pinopsida > Cupressales > Cupressaceae > Thuja > Thuja plicata. The sequence continues at coordinate 551,131 of MU217065.1, read as the reverse complement.
AATAGTAAGTTAGTAGGTTAGTTAGGTTAGGAGACTATTTGTTAGATAGATTAGATTATTAAGTAATTAGTTGATAGTTTAAATTAGTTAATTAGACCTTTTTCTATATTATTTTTAATTCTTATTTGGTAGCATTTTTTTTTCCACATAAAATTAATTCAATGATGCAGCATAAAGCATTAGGTAAAAAAAACTTTAGTGTTTTGAAAGGTGGATGGATTTATTATCATGACTTAATTTTAATTGGTATTGAAACAACTTATTAATATAATAATTAATCATTTTAAATGGATCCTTAACATTAATTGTTTAGTTTATTTAAAAATTGTGAGATTTGTGAATTAAATTAATCAAGATTTTAGCCTAAAGTTTTGACTAGTCTATTAGAGAAATGGATTTACTCAATTTATTCAAATGTATAGTTAATGTTAATTTTTACTTTATTATAAAAAAAGGGGGTTTATGTTACTCTTGTGTTCAAGGGGTTAGGGGTTATGCTTGATTTCAATTAAAAGTTAATTTAAATTTTGTATTAGAGGATAATCTAATCATCTTATCAAAGGTTAATTTAAAGTTGTTTTGCAAAGGGATTGATGATTAGGAATGCATGTGTTTCCATCAAAGGGAAATAATTTTATTACTGATGTTGGTAGGTTAGGAGATCAGATTTGATTTCAGCTTTAAGATTTTAATTAATAGTTGTTCGGTATAGTGAAATTGTTATTCAATTTTAAGCATGTCAATTGATAAATGTCTCATGTATGTTGTTAAAAGGAGTAGAATATTAATTTAACTATGTTTTGAGCTAGTAGTTATTGTTGGAAGAAAACTGGAACTAGATTTGAATGGATTAAGTTGTAAACTAGGTTAAGAGTTAAGTAAGAATTAGGTCAACCTAATTCAACATATGTTCATAACAACTAACTACCATCATGATCCTAAACATGAAATCAGAGTTAGATCATCCTGAGTTAAGAATTCATCTAACCCGTGGAATAAGTTGATGCCCCAATTCTACATCTACTTGTGGCATGACCCTAATCCAATGTGCGTATATATCTTGTACCTCGAAGGTTAACTCTACCTTGCTATCACCTTTCTGACTCAACTGTTGTTAGTAAAAAATTTGGTGTGTGTGTTTTGCCCTATTTTTGGGCATGACATGGATCTCACACAAAAACATGATGCTAAAGTCACTGATGAGCCTCCCCTCACAAAATAGAAAGTACAATTAGGGGAACAAGTTTATTTGAGAAAACAAAGAAAGAAAATAGATCAGATAGGTGCTCTGATCACTGGTGATAGGCCTTATGATCATCAATTAAGGAAGAATATTAGAGAAGGAAAGAAGGTCCAAAAGGATGATGGAGATGAGATTGAATTTCCTCTTCAATTGTGGTAGGATGAAATATTGTTGCATCAGGAGCAATTCTTAAATGATGATGAACTCATAAAAATAGAGGAATTTAAAAAATTTCTAACTTGGAATAAGCAACAAGTGGCATCACAGTTGCAGATTATTGAAGATAATCCACCTTTAGATGAAGCCTTGCAAGCCCTATAGGATTGTGATCCAGAGTTAGAAAATATCAGACTTGAAGAGGCTAGGAAGTTGGTCAAAGCTAGTGGCATGTTTTTAGTACCAAGATGGGATCTTGCATCAGCCTTTATTATTGATAAAATGAAGAGGAAACCTGATGTTAATATGTCATCAGAAACACAAATTGGTGACATGATTAGAGGATTTGGTTACAATCCAAAATTAAAAGCTTTGGCAATTTGGAGTTTAGCTCCAAATAATCAGAAGCCTTATCTGATTAATGTACATGAGAAAAGGGAGGGGGTCAAGATCATTTGGTCTATCTAGAACACAAGAGATTTGGAGATATCTTAGGTTCTTACACATTTTTCCCAATTAAACCAAACTAAAGTTGAACAAATGTCACAAAGATATGAAAAATTGTTTAGTGAAACCAGTGACATAGCCAAGGACATGGAGTTAAGTGAGATAAAAATCCATGCATTAGAAAATTTTATGGATGAATTGACTTAGCAGATACAAGATATGCCTGAAGTTGTCCCTGCCCAACCAAAGCCAGGTACAGATGCTGAGATCCAGACAAAGGACATAGGGGATTTACCAGGAACAGAGAAAACAATCTTGGAACACAACAAGGTTGTTTTGGAAGCTTTAATATAGATTTTTCAGCATAGGATTAGTATCCTAAAATACAAAGTTGACCTATTATATAAGGAATACAGAAAACTACATGGTTTACAAATAGAGGAAAAAAATTATGTGTTAATTTTGAATCCATATTTTGCCACATTGTTAGTTAGGACTCAACTTTTTGAAAGATTTGCATCTTTGCAGCCTCATAGGATAGACCTCCCAGAGATTATGTGTCAAGTGGGAAAGGAGATAGATCATATCACTACTACCTTGTCCTTCTTCAAAGGTAAGGTTAATCAGATAGAGGAAAGAATTAATATGTTTGGCCCAGGATACAATACGATCATTCCTTCAATAAAAGGAGAATATGATCAACTTAAAATAATGGAAGTATGGAAAGGTGAGTTTGACACCTTATTTGCTATTCAGGAGGCATTTATCTTAGATGATGGCACCTTAGACATGCAAAGATTCAACAACATTTTGGATGAAGTTTTCAAAGCTGAAACAAACTTTAACAATTTTGTAACAGATTTTAAGGTCATAAAAGATGCAAGATGGGAGTGGAAGAAGGAAAAAATTCAGAGAACTCAAAGTTTTAGCTGGCCTAAAGAGGTAGAGGTAATAGCACAAGACACTCTCACTAAGCCAAAGAAGAAGAAGGTTGTAGTAGTTTATCTAGATGTACTGGTTGAAGAGTAAAGAAGACATCTGACACCTGATTGTTGAGCACAGGGAGGATAACTATCTCAAAGAATAGTGTAAGTTATCATCAAATGGTAGTCACTAGGTCTCATTGCAAGTACATGAAGTCTTTTAGAATATCAACAAACATAGGTGTCAGCTATTGAAGATTAAAGATCAAATTCGGTTGTCAACTAATTTTTTGTTTCCACCATCAAAAGGATTAACTAAAAGTTTTGCCTTTAATGACCTTAGGGTTAGCTTAGCTATCTGAAGCTTGTTGAATCCTTGAATTTTAAGGACCCCAAACTAGCTAATGTTGGGTATATATAGCAATTTGTAAAGTATTATTAATGATGGTGAATTTACAATTGCAAGGCAGGCTTAATATTTTGTCTAAGTTCTTCAAGCTTTGATTTTATCTTAATGTACTCAGTTAGAAAGATATTAATAAAATATAGTGGAATCTCCAATTTCAAATCTATGGTGTCTTTTTTTTTACTTATTTCATGCTCTTGTATGTTTAGTTTGTAAAGCATTTTAGACATACTAGTTATAAGGTAACCGTATGGTTTATTACAAGTTTCTTTCAAGGAGGGAGTCAATCTTGTGAGTAATTTTAGAGGGTTGGGTGTTAGTATGAAAATTTGATACATGGATGTGAGGATGAGAGGATAGTTTGTAAGGCATTATGTTTGGGATTTTAATTGTGTTCTTATTAGTTATTTTTTCTGTGGATTTGCATTTTATTTGTCTCTTTTCCTAGGATTAGGCACTGGTCTAAGTTCTGAAAAGTGGTTCTCATCATCAATTTTAAATCAAATTAATCTTTACTTTCTTGTGTTTTGAAAGCATACATGTCTACTTGATTGTATTGATAAGTATAGTCCATTCTGTCGATTCCTTAAAGAGAGAATCCATTGGTTATCCTTCCTAGGTCTAAGACTAAAAAAAAAGAGGGATGAATGTACTTGTTACACTGACAGTAGCTCTTGTTAAGTTTATGATCTAGCTTGTTAAGCTCTACATTAGGTTAGTAATAATCATCTGCAAGGTGTGTAATCAACTATTGTAGTTTAAAGCAAGAGTGAATCAGTTTATCCACCATTGAGTTACTAAGAAATAGTAATCTAGAAGTAGGTACACCTGCCTGGGTCTATGGAACTTGAAGTGAAGAAGGATAATATCCTTGTTAATTATCCTTTTCCCTGTGTGAATCTAAAGTTGGGAATCTAAGAGTCAAGCTTGAATAGCTATAAATTGATTCAACAAGAAAAAGAGATAATAGGTTGCATTCATGTTAGTCTTGCATCTGTATCTATATCTACATGGTGTTGAATATGCATAATATTGGTATCTCTCTCCAATGTAAAGGATCTAAGGTTAGTATCGATCAATCTTTCTTTTAACAATTGGTTATTTGTACATTGATTAACATGAGAATGAAACCCTTGGTTAATTTAACTGTCCCAATTCCAATTTTAGGATCAAATTGAAATATGACGTTTGAATTTTTTAGTCAACTCTTGTTGACCACTTGTACAATCAGTCTTTTGGACTCCAAAAATGAAAATCTCTCATACTTTTCTTCCAGTCAATCCATGTATCATACTTTTGGTCAATCTTGGTCAAAAGGACCTCCCATCAAGTACATATTTGGTCCTAACTACTTGGGACCTATTTCTAATCAAATCAGCTTCTTCTTGCATAATGTTATCAATCAAATTGTTTTTGATCACTGGGGCACCTAGCCATATTTTGATTTCTCTCTCAAGGGGGAAAGATCAGGACATCAACATTCTAGTGATTACATCCTCAATCAAAACCCCATGGCTTGGGGCATCTTAGTTTCATCGCATTAAATGAAATTGAGATCATCTTAAATCAAATGCAACCTAGTTAATGGTCTTATATAGTGGTGAATACACTCAAAACTAGACAAGATCGGTCTTATAAAGGATATTCATTATTGAAACTAGATACATTTATCAAATTGGCTTCATCAATTTAAATCAAGTTAATTTTCTTGCTAATCAAATCTCTTAATGGTAATCAGTTTCATCGCTTCAAATCAAATTGGTTATTCATTCAAACCATTCAAAAGGTTTGAGAGTTCTTGACAGATGTTTAGTTTCATCACTTCAAATCAAACTGAGCCTTTTGTTTATAACTTTTGATCGATCTTCGTCCAATGAAGCTCAAAGTCGGTCTTCTTCTTCAAAAGAACAGTTTCATCACTTCAAATCAAACTGTTCTAGGTCTTCTTGCTAACAAGTCTTTGAATCAATGTTTTGATCACACATTAATTCAAAGAGGGGAAAATGTAATGACCTAAAAATAGTCATCTAAACCCTAGACCCCCAATCTCAACAATTAATCAAGAAACCCTAATCTTGATAAACCCTAAGTCCTAAATCAAACAGGCAATTCCTCAATCTATCAATTTTTAGCTAATCTGACCTGAACCCTAGGTCCTAATCAATCATTGTACATGATTAATTAATTAATTCCTAAAATCACAATACATTGGAAAATAAACCTTATGTTAATTATTTAATTGATATTCTGATATATTAATTAAATAAAACTGCTAAACTATCAATTAAATAAAAAATGAATTAAATTAATTAATAAAAATAAAATATGCATTCAAAATGATTTAAATTATTAAAAATTCATAAGACATCATCAAATCTAGTCAACTTATTATCAAATTGGAAACAATCCAGTTCCACTCAGTTAACTGATTCTCCACTATTTATCATTTTGGAAACATTTCAGTTAACTGAAAAACTGAATATGGAAGTTTCCAAAAAGATTGATCAGTCAGTTTAGTCAACTGAATCTTTTGACCAATCACATTCTTTGCACATGGATTGTGATTCCTCAAATAGAATCTGAGCCACTCTTTTCTTTCAATTTTGAGCGTCGATTTTTGAGAGAGATTTTTTGTAAAATAAAAGTTCATTTCCTTCACAAAGCATCCTAACTTTTTTATCGATATTACCCTGCATTTTACTCTCAATCATTTTTGTTAGAATTTAATCTTTACTTTTACTAATGTAAGTAGAAGATTCTTATGGAATCCCTACACCTATTTTGTCTTCTTGTACAAGTGTGAGGATAATTCCTTTTATTGTAATTTCTTTTTTAGTTATTCCTCCTTATGAGGAATCCTACACTTGTCTCACACACTAT
>MU217065.1:511194-545017 GCA_018584345.1 Thuja plicata | reverse complement strand
CTCTCTCTCTCTCTCTCTCTCTCTCTCTCTCTCTCTCTCTCTCTCTCATTCTTAGGAATTTTTTTCCCATTCTTTATATCACGGGGGTTTTTTCATGCTTTTCCCCCTTCAAAATCTTGTCTCCTTATTGCTTGAATCTTAGGTGAATGCTCCTAGTTTTTGCACTAATTCATGGTAAATATTCTTACTCCTACTCATTGAATTAAACAATTTCTTGTCTCTCTTTTTTTTTTTGTTATTATTTTAATAATTTTAAGCATTCTTGCATTTTAGCTCTTATTTTAATTATCTTTGTTTAATTTGTTTAAGCATGAAAACTCATAATTTAGAGCATATCTTGATATGGTGCTATTAAAATAAACCTTTTAACATTTCAATTTTGTGCTCTAAAAATCATCTAAATAGATTTGGATTAACTGCAATTTGTATAATCATTTAGATAATTTAGCTATAGATTTAAAATCTTCATTTAGAATAGTGTGTAGTCACTGGACTTTGCAATAAACTAAGATCAAATTCCATACTCCTACCTACTACTAGGAAATTTACCGTTGTCAGTTATCTTAGGATGTTGTTTTTTAATATTCTAGTTTTCATATTTTATAACCCGCTAACCAATTAATGGATCATTGAAGTGTGTGTGTGTTTGCAGCTGGAGGAAAAGAACACAAATTCATGCATACAAAAGCAACTAAAACTAATTAAAACTTATAACCTATGAACTCCTAATGTATTCCAACACCTTGGAGACTTATTCTTAATAATTATAACCCCTAAACAATCCTTTAACCCCCTTGGACACTATTGGTCCACTTACAAAGCATATTAGTCCTTTTAGGACAATTACAATCACATGCTATATAGAAAACCATTATAGGCTTTAGAATTCATAGTTGATCTTATTTAATGTTAGGATCTGTCCTTTAATTATTGGTGTCTTCATGAAAGTATTTTCTTATTTGAATGTACTTCATGTCTTGATGGATCAACCTAGGTTCCCTACACCATACTCCCCTCCCCTAAAATAACTCTTGTACCAAGAGTTATAGACATTATTCTTCTTGACACCTTGTCATATCACTGCTTGGTCCTTGTGCTTTGAATGGGATATATAATCTCCCAATGTGAGCTTCTTTCTCTGCAACCATCCTGCACTTTCACCATAAAATTTGTTAGAAAAATAGTGGTTTTCTGACTTTCCTTGTTGATGAAAGCATTGTTTGAATGTCTTCATTGTAGACCCCTGGAAATACTTCATTAGTCCCTTCCCTATCACTAATGTACCTTCATCAACATGCCCTCTAATTGGACACTTAATTGTCCCAATCATGATAAAATTCTAATCCAATAGTCCCCTATCCTTAGGAATTTCCATCCCTTCTTCAATCTACACTTTCTCTTCTCCAACCCAACTAGTAACACAAAGTGAACTACCCTATCCATGTATTGAAATTTCATTGCCAAAACACATTATCACATGCTTCGTTTCATCCTTGAGAAGTAGTTTGAGTGTGTACTTCAACTTTTCTTTATGCACTAGATATGTATTTGTGAAACCATCATGCACAACCGTTTTAGCAAATTTCCATGGTCTACCTAAGATGACATGCCCACAACTCATATCCAAGACATCACATAGAATACTAGCAGAATATGGACCAATTGAAAAATTTATAACAACCTAATCCTTCATAAGTATGTTCTTATGTTTACTCACCCAAGTTGTATAGTATGGGTTTGGGTGTGGAAACTTTTGTAACTGCAACTTAGAGATAACTCTTTTGAAATGAGATTATGTGAAGCACCTGAATTAATAATAAAACTACAAACCTTACCATGAATCAAACACTTGGTCTTGAATATGCATGTCTCTTGTACTAGTTGTCCTCTTCCCATCAAAAAACATTCTCCTTCTTCAGGTAAAGCCAATCTGGTTTTGGATTCTTCTTCCTTTCTTGGTTCTTCTTCTACCAAGTTCACCCTCCTTTCTCTACCCTTGTCCTCACTCCACTTAGGAAATATAAAGGATTGATGGCTAGCTTGTAGAATTCCTCAATTGTCCTTGGGGTAAAAAGACTAATTTAATCTTGAATGTTGAACCTTATCCCCCCCATGTATCTTTCTATCATTTCTTCAACATCTTCCTCATGACTAACCCTTATATCCAGCTTATAAAACTCTTCGATGTACTTTTGTACATCCATGCCTTTTTGCTTAAAACCCTACAATTTCTTGTATAGCTACACTCTATAATTATTTGGCAAAAATTTTTCCTTCATCTTATCCATAATAGTGTACCAAGATGTAATCTTGAGCTTCCCATTCTTCCATCTCTCTAATTGAACACAATCCCACCATATTAGAGTGTGTCCCTTCAACTTTAACTTTGTAACCTTCAACTTTTGTCCTTCCTCGACATCTTCACATTCAAAGAAATTCTCAATGGCACTAAACCAATCTATCAACTCCTCATCATCCATCTTCCCTCCATACATAGGAAAATATGCTCTTTCCCTTGTATCTCCACTATTTATGGCTTTTGCAAACCTTTCCATCTTTAGATCTCTAGTATCTAATTGTTCTTCCTCTTGGATTAATTCTTCTTCCACTTCATCAATACTGGTTTCTTCATCTTGTCTTCTTCTTCTATCCCTTTTCTCTAATTCCAAGATTCTCTCCATCATGGTTTCCATCATCTTATCCTTCTCATTTTTCTCCTTCTCATTTTTTTACAATGTTGCTTTCAACTTCTTATTATCTTCCAACTTCTCTTTTACTATCCTTGCCAACTCCATATTTGTCATCCTTTTTCGTAACTCTTCTTCTCCTCCAGACATGGTTCCTGATCTCCTTAAAAAGTTGGATCAACTCAAGTGCTTCTCCTCAAAGGATACTTCAACTCTAAGGGCTAACTAAGGATCCAAATAAACAAGGTTCTCAAGAACACACTTAAAATCTTTCCAAAAGATCCTTCCTAAGCTCTGATACCACTTGGTGTAGACGTAAGGGTGGTGGACTTATAAACAATTAAGGATATCTCTAAAATTGAAAGAGTTACTATGGTTTCCCAAACCCTTGAAGGCTTCAATGAACTCAAATGTACCAATACTCCTCCCAACTCTTCAATCTTCTCCAAAACTACCAGAGACCTAATTGTCTAGTCTAGCAGCCCTACAGTGACCTTTAGAATACTCTAACTCCAAACTTTCCAAAAACATCCAAGGAAAAAACTACTATTTTAGATACCCTTTATTGAGTACTCCCACATACCAAAGGATGGGATATTTTTGTTTTGGACCAATCCATCTCTGACTATACACCTGCACAAATGCATGAAAAATGATGGTTTAACAAAGAAACTCCTAGCTCCTTGTATCCCCAAGACTCCAACTCTTGGAAAGTGTTTTAATATGTATGAAATACCCCAAATCCAAAAGGAATTTGAATCAGACTTGACATAACCCCAAAATCCCCAAATTTGACTCTTCAAGCCCTTAATACTAGGACTTCCACAATGTATTATCTCCCACTACTTATAGATTCAAAAAAAACTTGATTCATCACTAAAAAATCATTTTAAGACAACCTACATCAACAAAAACACTCTATACACATGCCAATATGCTACTGCAATACATTCCAAGCAATTTCAATGCTTTTCCTCAACCAAAACATTGGTGATCACCCCACATTTTCTCTAATCCTGCACTTCCAAGGTTAAATATTTATAGTACATGTTATATTAGATACATCCCATTAATTCTAGGCCCTAAAAATTCATGGGATGGTCACACTTCAAAAAGAAATCAAGACTGTCACTTAAAAGGACTTCAAAATAGTGAAACCTTAACAATACTGGGCGTATAAAATTTTAGCACAATATGCAAGTCCTCATCCAATAATAGAAATAGATAGGAATTACATTCAATTCATCTTTACAGCTCTTTGAATGGACAAAGACTTCAAGAATACCAAAAGACAATGTCAAATATGCAAAAAATGTAGACTTTTATTGAATCTCAGTGTAGAGTTTGTACATTCCAGTCCTCCTCCTTATAACATAGAATCCACAATGTTTAATAACTTTTTTCTCACCACCAATCCAACCATCTCCTGGTATTTACATCAAATAGGAATACCAAAAGACTCATTTGCATCTATTTCCCACAAAAAAAGATAAAGTGACTGTTACTTTTGAAAATATGAATCTTTCAACATTGAAAACAACTAAAACTAATTAAAAATTATAACCTATGAACTCCCAATGTCTTCCAACACCTTGGAGACTTATTCTAAACACTTCTAACTCCTAAAACAATCCTTAAATAATCCTTTAACCCCCTTGGACACTATTGGTCCACTTACAAAGCATATTAGTCCTTTTAAGACAATTACAATCACATGCTATTTAGAAAACAATTATAGGCTTTAGAACTTCATAGTTGATCTTCTTTCATGTTAGGATCTCTCCTTTAATTACTTGTGTCTTCAAGAAAGTCTTGTATTTTTTTAATGTAATTTATGTCTTGATGGATTTTCCTAGGTTCCCTGCACCAATATGAACATGCATGTATGTGCATATGTGTATGTGTGTTGGATATATGTAAGGTGATTACAAATTCATGTGAAGGAGATCTATTTTCATGCAGAGAAGTATATAGATCTTAGAGGTGGATCCTATCATCTTTTCATATCTCTTGGGTAGTGATCCCCTATATTGGAAGTGATTCCATATATCGATAGTGATCCTATGTATTGACAATGATCCCTTCTATATTGGTAGTGAGCCTTTCTACCGACAGTGAGCCCTTCTATTTTTGGTAGTGAGCCTTTGTATCAAGTCACCTTTTTGGTGTCACCTTAATTGGTGTTTATTATATGTAGAGATTGTTCTCTGTGGTTTTCCCATCTTGGGTTTCCATGTTAAATCTAGTGTTATTCATTTTGGTGTTTATGTACTTTTCATGTTTGCATCCTTTGTGAATGCTTAATGTGCTTTACAAATCGTAAGGTGTTATCAGTATTGTTTAAGTGTTTACCAATAGAGAGAAAGTTTTATAAGTTGTGTAGGATTAAATGATACACCCCCCTCTTAGTTATTCAGTCTATTCAACATATTTAAACCTTGAAACAATGCCTCATATTCTTCAATGTTATTTGTTCACTCAAATATTATCAAAAAGTAGTCCTTGAAGGTTTTTCCAATTGGAGGAATAAAAAGTACTCCTACCCTTGATCCATCTTTTGAACATGCACCATCAAAATACATTTACGAAATTCCATTTTGATCACTTTGTAGGTCAATACTGATTGAATCAATATTTTAAGTAGAGGTTGTGCATGTTTAACCCTAAAATTGGGAATGTTAATGTCACAAAAATAAACCAACTCATTGGGGTGAATATTATCAACAATAGTGGGGAACCTAGGTTTTATTCTAATTTATTTTCCATTTATTTAGATAGTGTCATATGATCAATCTATTAGGATAAATAAACACTGAGAAGTAGAGGTGAATCAATGTTGTAGCACTTTTAATAAACATTAAAAAATTCAAACTTAACCATGCAATGAATTAATTGAAGAGAACACATTCATAGAGAAAATAACTCATAACACCATGATTTGTTCACAAGGAAAACCTGTTAAGGGAAAACCTTGGTGGGGATGGTACCCACAAATTATGTACTAAGAGTATAATGTCCCTGTTAGGGTACCTATCCCTATTAGGAGCTGAATGTTACATTTAGTACAATATTCTTATTAAATGATGCAAACCTTGTTAGGGGTAATACAAGTAGCTCACCACTCTTACAATGATAAACTATTCTTTTACAATATAGTATCATAGAAAGATTAAATATACAAGCATCTACTATGCTTAACTAGTTCCAATTATATCTCACAATATCCTCTATATTATTATGACATAAAAATGCATTCACACTCCTCTACTCCATCATCGCATCTCAAAAACATATCTACTTATATACCCGATCTCATAATATGTCTAATCAACTCACAAGTGCATTACCAAGAATTTTCAACTCATATATAAATAGTAAATAAAAAATAGGTGATCATACATCCATCAAAATAGGATAGGACTAGACCTAAATCCAAAATAGCACTGACAAAATCCACAAGTTACCCCTTACTAATCACAACCTTTCATCTACCCTGTTCTACTGATATACTATCTTCACATGCCAAGAACATGTTGTAACTCTCTCCATTCAAATCTAAAATTAAAGAGACCATAACTAAATCCATAAAACACTCCATACTACCTTCATCTAAGCATGCATGAATTAAATCTCCATATACTAGGCTCACCAGACAAAAGTGTGCAATTGTATCTAGAAGACTGCCTTTGGACTTAGTTTATTTTTTCAAGGCTGGAGAGACAAAAAAAAAATGTACTCCAAGTGACCATACCAGTAAGTAGTGTTTCCATAAATGACAACATATATGATATACATCCTTTTCCACTTTCCAACAATCTTCCCCTTTGGCATTCATGGCAACACTTATGTTAGAATAAATGAGAGGGGGGGTGAATCAGTGGCCTCAAAAGTATTCCCATAAATCAACCCAAAAACTTAGTACCATAATATTAAGCCTCTAATTATCTTCATTCCTACAAGATGTACATCTTAAAATAATCTTAACAAATAACTACTTCTCGGAGTTCACTATTAAACCTTATTCTTAATGTTTACCGATTAGTAGTCTTTCATTTACTAAAAAATAGTAAATTGCTTAGTGTATACCGATCAATCCAGATTAGTTATGTGTAATGAAAAACACTAAAGTAATGAATCATAAACACATTGACACATGTATTTTTAATGTGGAAATCCTGTTAAGGGAAAAACCACTTGGGACTGGTAACCCAAAATTTTCACTCTTTTGAAGTGAGCTCGATGAAGAGCCAACCTTGTTAAAGGTTACAAACACACTGTTAAGTGTGACCTTGTTAGAGGATTTAAATAGAATAGTTTGTCACTTGATATCAAGCATCTCTATGCTACCTTCTATGACTAAACCCAGTGTAGTTTGTCAAATGGTATTTGACATCTCATGCTATCTTCATGATCAAACTTTTTGATACTCCTCGAGATGTATCTCAATATAGAAAATATTGTTAAGTCCTACTCAATTAAGACACTTTATGAATCAATAGTTAAACTGAAATAGTAAATGATCTATTCACACATAAAACTTAGACTTGTATATTTTCAGATCTATTGTAAGCTCATAATACCTTTCTGATCAATATGTCTTTTCAATATCTTTGCTCCACTTCTTTCTACTCGGTGATGTTGTGCTTCTTTGTTGCTCAGTGTCCACAGAAATCTTGAGCTCTTTACTCAACTTGATTGATCAGGAATGTATGAAGTTGTTCTTCATCAATTTCTCTCCAGCATCCTTCTTTTTCATTCACTTCCCTAATTCATAATGAATTAGATTTTCTCTTTATAGACATGATATCACTGTTTCCCACTTCTTGATTTTATTTTTATTGGTGTGATCCAAAATATCACCCAATATTGCTTTAAAGCTTTAAATAAGTTTTATCTTGTAGATTTCTCTTTGACAACTAGATAAATCAGCTTTAAATATTTTACTTATCTCTGGCTTTAACTTGTCAATGAAAACAATGTTAACAACTAGTTAAGTCTTTCTTTAGCTCTGCTAGCTAATTACTTTGTTGTTTTTGAGCTTTAGTTAATTTTGGAGTTTAACTCTTTGATAGCTTTGGTCAACACTTCAGTTCTCCTCGGGTTTCTCCATTGGTGTTGTCTATCTGTCAGGGTTGTTTGTTCATCGGGTAACACTGTAATTCTGGCCATTGATAATTCTTGTGATTCTTCTTGTCGGTAATACTTATCATTTTTCCTACTCGGGCATCATCGTGACTTTTCTCTTAGGTTTCTCTATCCATCGGGTTCCACTAACCATCGGTGTTTGTAGTCACTTAGTGAATTCTAGTCTTTTATGCATTACTAAAAGAATAATCTTTATCTCTATGATTCTATGAAGTCTTTGACACTTTATATATATAACTGATCAGATTATATCAAGTTGACATCAATGACAATATAATACATTAACTGATTTAATGTCTTGCATTATGCTTCTACATTTCAGTGATCAACTTAATATATTCAAACATTCAACTAATTATATGTCATCAATATCTCCCTTTATCATTGATGGCAACACACTACATTATCACACTATATTATTACTAATATAATATGAAGTATATCAAGTGTATTTCATCCATCTCTCCCAAATCTTTTTGTTCTATAACTAGTATAGATGTCTGGTTCTCGGTAAGCTCATATAGCTTAGATTTGTTTCTTACAGAGTGTGTTCTTCAATCTTCAATCCCTTTACTAGATAGATGTAGTATCTTATGTCTTTGTTCCTGATATGTGTTATTCCTTTACTGTTCCTATCCTTGATCATCTCTTTTTCCTTTGAAAACAATCTCTGCCTTAGTATGTATCTCTTTTTCCTTTCATGAATATTTCATATGTAATCTCTTCCTTTGGATGATGATATATTCTCTTCCTGATAAAGAAATAATCTCTCTCCCTTTGACAACAATTCCAAAGTAAACTTTTTATCATTCCAAAAGTATATCCTTTCGCCTTTTTATAATATACTCCTTGACTTTCCCTATCCATCAGCAATACATTGACTCTAGTGTTTGCTGTAGATTTTTACCTTGATGTGTACACATGTATCTTTGTAGTCCATATTTTTTATTGCATCAACATGAATGATCCTTTGTTTGTGTGGAGGTTGATGCAGCCTCCTAGTCAGCTTACTGACATATAGACAAGGATTGGACCCCTAGTCTCTGTCTCAGGTACTCAAAAGTATCTTTCGGTAATGGCTTGGTAAATATGTCAGCTAATTGTTCCTTTGATTGAATATATTCTATTATCACTTCTTTTGCTTGCACTTGTTCTCTTAAGTAATGATACTTGATTTCAATATGCTTAGTCTTAGCATGCATGACTAGATTATAAGAAATGTTAATTGCACTGGTATTATCATAATAGATAATCACTGGTTTGAGAACCTTCATATTCATACCTTCTAGAAACTATTTGATCCATGCAATATTGGATCAATTTGAAATAGAAACCATGTATTATTCTCCTCTAGTAGATTGAGAGATGCATCCTTATTTTTGATCCATGTGACAAGTCTATCACCCATGAAGAATGCTCCTCCAGTTGTGCTCTTTTGATCATCAATATTTCTAGCTTAATCAACATCTGTATAGACTTGAAGATCAACTTTTCCTTGTCTTTTATACCATAAGCCACTTCCTTGGTGTTCTTTAGATATCTTAGAATTATCTTGACATTAGTCATATGTGATTCTTTGGGATTAGCATAGAATGTTGCAACTATTCCAACTGCATGTGCTATATCTGGTCTAGTATGAACAACATACATTAGTTTGCCAATCATTGATCTATACAAGGTCTGATTTACCTCATTTGATTTATCTTCATTTTTCATCTTACATCTGGTAGCCATATGTGTTCCAACTGGTTTGGAATCTTCCATCTTGAATATCTTCAACACTTCCTTAATATATTTGGACTAAGTGATATATATGCCTACATCTTGTTGAAGATTCTGTAGACCAAGAAAGAATTTGATCTCCCCAAACATAGAAATTTCAAATCCTTTTCTCATTTCATTAGCAAAGGATTTGCATAACATTTTATTACCCCAAAAAATGATATCATCAACAAATATTTTAGCAAGCAGAATATTACCATCGATATCTTCTTTTATGTATAGATTGCTATTTTCACTTGTTCTTACAAATTCAATGCTAATGAGATAGGATTGAATTCTTTCATACCAGGCTCTTGGTGCTTGTTTTAATCCACACAAGGCTTTATGTAGTCTACATGCCATGTTCCTCTTGTCTAGATCAACAAACCCTTCTGGTTGTTCAATGTATACCTCTTCTTCCAGTATTCCATTTAGGAATGCAAATTTGACATCCATCTGGTATACCTTGAATCCTTTGAATGTAGCATAAGAATGAAGAATTATTACTCCTTCTATTATAGAAATGGGTGCAAATGTTTCACCATAATCAATACCTTCTTCTTGTTCATGTCCCTTGCATACTAATCTTGCTTTGTTTCTTGTGACTTTTCCATTATCATTTAGCTTGTTTCTGAATATCCATTTGGTACTAATGACATTCTTGTCATCTGGTCTCGGTACTAGTGTACATGTACTATTCTTCTCAATCTTTTATATTTCTTCATTCATAGCACTTACCCATTCTTCATTTTCAAGTGTAGTAATAAAAGATTTAGGCTCAAAATCACAAAGTAAACATCGAGTGTTTAGTGACTTACTTCTTGTTCTCATTCCAACCTTCTTGTCTCCTATGATTTGATTCTTTGGATGATTTCTTCTGACATACTTGGAAAGTTTTGGTTTAGCTCTTTGTCCATCATTCTGATTATCTTTTTTACCTTCATTTTGATCTCCATTGCTTGGTACATCATCTTGAGTATTTTCTTGATTTTCGGTAATTACAGCCTGATGCTCGAGTGTAATGTTCTATTGCTCAGGAGTGATACACTATTTCTTGGATAGAGTGTTAGGTTCTTTAGTGTAAACAAACTTGTTGTAGTCTTTTGGTTCTTTACTACTTTCCTTATCATTCTTTTCTTCAAATTCATCTATTCTTACATTTTCACTTTCAATGATCTTGTTAGATGACTTGTTAAGACATTTATAAGCCTTGCTTTTGGTGGAATACCCTAGAAAAATACCTTCATCACTTTGGAGTCAATTTTTCCATTTCTTCCATCTTTCAAAATATAACATTGACTACCAAAAATTTTGAGGTAACTTACATTGGGTGTGTAACCATACCAAAGCTCATAGGATGTCTTCTTTGTGTCCTTCAATTGTACTATGTTCAATGTGTAGACAATAGTACTAACAGCTTCCCTCTATAATGTTTGAGTGATGCTTTTTCTCAATCATAAATTTTCTTTCAGAATCAACAATTGATTTGTTTCTCCTCTCAGTAATTCCATTTTCAATGGTGTTCTCAGTGTAGAAACCTGTCTTTTAATTCCATGCTCATTATAGAAATTAGTGAATTCATCTTAAATAAATTCCCCTCCTCTATCTGATCTTAATAATTTCAATTTCTTATCACTTTTTTTTTCTACCATAGCCTTATACCATTTAAACATCTTGAATGCTTCTAATTTATCTTTTAAGAACATAACTATCATCATTCTAGAATAATCATCAATAAAGAGAATGAAATACCTATCTCCATAGTAAATATTTGTCCTCATTGGTCCACATAGATTAGTATGTACTAATTCTATAATTGCATTAGATGTATGGGCTTTACTATTGAAACTAGACTTTGTCATCTTACCTTTTTGACAATTCTTGTAGATGATATGATCAGGCTTAGACATGCTCGGTAAGCCTCTAACTTTCCCCTTATTGATTATTTTATCATGTTTTCAAAATTCACATGACACAATCTCTTGTGCCACACCCATATGTCTTTGTTTCTAGCCATCAAACAAGTGGTTTTAATGTCATCAAGATAGAAAAGGTTTCCTTTTGTCTGCTCACCAGTTCTGATCAACCTTCCTGATTCATTGAATATCTTTGCCTCCTTATTCTCAAATGCTATACGATGAGCTATATTGTCGAGTTGTGAAACACTTGATAGATTATAATTCAGTCCTTTTACCTAGTAAGCATTTTCACATTTGATCAGGTTGTTCAACATTATGGTTCCTTTACCTTCAACTGGACAAGGTGTGTCATTACCCATTCTTACTGAACCACCATTATAGTATTCAAAAGTTTCAAACTTTTTTTATCACCTGTCATGTGGTGAGTGCAGCCACTATCTATAATCCAGACATCATTCTTACTATCCTTAGATATGAGTGTAGTTTCTACATACCTTTCTTCTTCTTAATCTGAATCATCTTTCATGGCTACAAATACCATCTCAATGTCTTCTTCAAATTTGGTGTTAGTATCATCAGTTCTATTCTCAGCTAGGTAAGAATCTTTCTTTCCTTTGTCCTTGTAGTCTCAGGTATCTCTCCTATCAGATTGTCAGTTTCTTTGGTAATCTCTATTATCACCTTGGTCAAACTTATTTTCATAAGTTTTGGCATTACTTCTATCATGTTTTCTTCTGTTAGGACATCTTTCAGCCAAGTGTCCAACCTCTTTACAAATAAAACATACAAGTGGTAATTTACCTTTGTATCTCCCTTTGCCTCTCTGTAATCTTCTTTCCATTAGTACTTCAATCTCATCTAGTCCTTGATATTCATTATCACTTTCACTATCATTTCTAATAGTGTGTCTATGACTTGACTTACTTATTTTCAAAGAAGATTTGAATGCAGACTCTATAGACAGTAAGACACTATTATCAAAGTTATTCATCTCAAATGAAATCAGTCAACCAATTAGACTATCTGGAGTAACTGTATTGTTTGCAACTGCTCTCATTTCTTGAATAGAAGATACTATAATTACATATACAGGAAGTAAGGTTCTTAGGATTTTACTTACCACTATCTCTTCTTCAAGTACACCTCCAACTCCTTGGATGGCATTGACTACCTCTTTGATTCTACATCTATACTAAGTGATATTTTTTCCTTCTTTCACTCTTAGATCATAAAACCTCACTCTTAGGATTTCTGCCTTGGCTCTTAGTACATTAACATCTCTTCCATGTACCATCTTAAATTTATCCAACATTTTCTTTACAGAGGTGTAGGTTTTGACATCTTCAAACTTAGCACCAGACAGTGATGAGGCAAGCTCTATCATCATGCAATTATGCTCATAATTTTTTCTCAATTGCTCAAGAGTGTGAGGTCCTATGGGAAATACATATTCAGTATCAAGGTGTTGAGTAACATCATTACCAATACCTGATAGGTGGAGTCTTATTCTTCTTTTCCATGATGCAAAGTTGTCTTTATTCAACTTGGGCACATCTCGCTTGTTCAGCTTATGATCTTCTGCTTGAGTTTTTAAACTCCCTTTCTAAGCACACAAGCTCTAATACAAATTTTTAGAATAACTAAGAGGGGGGGGGGGGGGGGGGAAANGGGGGGGGGTAAATCAGTGGCCTCAAAATATTCCAAAAAGTCAACCCAAAAACTTAGTACCATAATATTAAGCCTCTAGTTATCTTCATTCCTACAAGATGTATGCCTTCAATTAATCATATCAAAGAACTACTACTCAGAGTTCACTATTAATCCTTATTCTTAATGTTTACCAAATAACAATCTTTCATTTACCAAAAAATAGTTAATTTCTTAGTGTATACCAATCAATCTAGATTAGTTATGTGTAATGCAAAACACTAAAGTAATGACTCATAAACACATTGAAACATGGATTTTTAATGTGGAAACCCTATTAAGGGTAAAACCATTTGGGACCAGTAACACAAAACTTTCACTCTTCTAAAGTGAGCTCGGTGAAGAGCCAACCTTGTTAAAGGTTACAAACACACTATTAGGTGTGACCTTGTTAGAGGATTTAAATAGAATAGTTTGTCACTTGATATCTGGCATCTCTATGCTACCTTCTATGACCAAACCCATTGTAGTTATTCAAATAGTATCTGGCATCTCATGCTATCTTTATGATTAAAATTTTTGATACTCCTTGGGATGTATCTCAATATAGAAAGGATTGTTAAGTCTTGCTCAATTAAGAGACTTTATGAATCAATGGTTACACTGAAACAATAAATGATTTGTTCACACATACAACTTATACTTTCAGATTTTTAGATCTATTATAAGCTCATTTTACCTTTCTGATCATTACGTCTTTTCAATACCTTTTCTCCACTTCTTTTTCTCGGTGATTTTGTGCTTCTCTAGTGCTGAGTGTTTGTAGAAATTTTTAGCTCTTTCCTCAGCTTGATTGATCAGGACTGTATGAAGTTGTTCTTCATCAGTTTTTCTTCAACATCCTTCTTTTTCATTTACTCCCCTTAATTCATAATGAATTAAGTTGTCTCTTTATAGACATGATATCACCATTTTTCACTTCTTGATTTTCTTTTTCTTGGTGTGATTCGCAATATTAGCCAATCTTTATTTAAAGAATAACTCATGTTTTATCTCATAGAATTATTCTTGACAACTGGATAAAAAAAATTTTAATCTTTTACTTATCTCTGGATTTAACTTGTCAATTAAAACAATGTCAACAACCATTTAAGTCTATCTTTAGCTCTACCAGCTACGTATTTTGTCATTTATGAACTCTAGTTAACTTTGGTGTTTTAACTCTTTGATAGCTTTGGTCAACACTTTAGTTATCCTTGGGCTTCTCCATTGGTGTTTTCTATCCATCGGGGTTGTCTGTCTATTGGTTAACAATATAATTTTAGCCTTCGGTAATGTTTGTGATTTTTCTCATCAGTTTCTTTTCTCGGGCATCACTGTGACTTTTCTCTCAGTTTTCTCTGTCCTTCAGTTTACACTAACCGTGGATGTTTGAAATCACTTAGTGAATGTTGGTCGTTTATGCATTACTAAGAGAATAATCTTTATCTCTCTAATTCTTTGAAGTCTTTGAAACTTTGAATATAACCGATCAGATTATATAAAGTTGACATCAATGACAATACAATCTATTAATTGATTTAATGTCTTGCATTATCTTTCTGCATTGCGGTGATCAACTTAACATGTTCAAACATTCAATCAGTTACATGTCATCATGCCTGACTAGAAGTAGAGCTCTTTTCACGGGAATCCCATGTCAACATTGTGAAGGTTGGTTTTGGTTGATATTTATTTAAGTTATCTTCATCAAATTTTCAAAAGAATGAACAAACAAGTACACACATTGGAAGAAACAACATAAGACTTCAATTTTGAGAGTTGGTGAAAGAATATTTCCATTAATAGTTCTTATGTTCAGTTTATTGCAGGATAGGTCTCTAGAAATTTTTTTTTGATAAAGAAATGAGTCGATCATTTCTCCTTTTGTCTGGGCTATTTTTTGTCCTAATGCGAACCCTCTTTTTTTTGGTCCTTGTCCTTTTTTGGTTGTTTAAAGTCTCTAAGGTCAAGTAGGACCAGATATCAAGTGAGTCAGATTAAGGGACCTTAGGGAGGCTCTGCATAGTTTGGTATCATCTTGGCTTCTTTATAAGTCTTTTTTCCTCCTGTCCCTTTTGGATTTAGCTTTTGTTCCCCTTTATTTTATTTTTCTACTAAGTCCTTAATACTTAGTGTTTTTTTCACCCTTTTGTCCTTTCAACATTTCAAAGGTCTCCAAACCTCCAAAATACTAAAATATTGATTTTTTTTTTTGTTTTTTTCCCTTTTGGAATTTTGGCATTTCAAAGGTCCCCATACCTCTGAAACACCAAAATACTGAAACGTCGAGTTCAACACTCATGGATTTAGAGTGTTGTACTTTCATAGTTTGGCACTCTAACATTCTTGCTGATGTCAGCGCGTAGTCTTTGTTAGATAACTGAGAGGGGGTTGAATCAATTAGTTATCAATTATCCTACAGCCCCAAATTGTCCCATATGTATATAACAACAATTCCAAACATATAAATCAACTTGGAGAAAGGTAAATTTTAAAATCTCACTTTAGTCCTATACCAAGTAGAAGTAAGTCAATACTATGATTACCGATCAATGTAGCTAAATTAATATGTAAAGAAAAATAACAATCCATAAAAATCATACAAATTAACACATATATTTTTAACTTGGAAACCCTTCTAAGGGAAAAGCCACTTGGGATCGGTAACCAAAAATGTTTTACTCTTTTGAAGTGAGCTCTGTTAAGAGCCAACCCTGTTAAAGGTTACAATGCACACTATTAAATGTGACCTGGTTAGAGGATTTAAAACTAACATTTCTCTCTTGATCAATCATTCACTATGAGGTCAATAATAAAACACTCAAAATTCATTTGAATGTCATAATAAATACTTTCACATCCTACTTGGTTAAGAGAATTATCTATAACAATGGTTAAACTGATACAGTAATGATCTTATTCAAATACAACTCTATTTGTATATTTTTCAGATCTATGCTAAGTACATAATACCTCTGATCAATTTTTTCACTTTAGTTCATCTGATTCTTCATACTCTATTCTGCTTGGTTAATTCTCCTTCCTTTGTCACTCGATGTTATCTGCAGAAATGCTCGGTTCTATCTTTAACCTGTTTGATCAGTCATGCATGAAATTTGCATGTGTGTGCATCATAGCATGATGTGATTCAGAATGAGTCTCTTATCTCTTATATAGACATCATAGCTCATTTAATTTTCATCCTTTATATTTTTCTCTTAATCTCCATAGTTGGTTTTGTCACTTAAACCTTCCTTGACAGTCGTGTCAAAAACACATTTCAATCATGTTGATTGATCTTCCTTGAATTTCCATAGCTGTTTGATAATCATAACAAACCTTATCATTTACCTCAGAAAAATCAATATGTCATCTCATCATTTTAGTCTGCCTCATTTTGATTAAGTTGCTCAGTCAATACCATGATGTGTTGGCGATCCCTAGATCATTTAACACTATGCTCGGTTTACACTCTATTTACTTAGTGTTCACTATTACTCAGTGTATACAGAACTCTTCAATTACCAACCACATAAACTTTATTTGTTTCAGATCTTTAATCCATAATAGATGTTTGTTACCATAATGATACTCAAATAAGTTGACATCAATGACAATGTATTAACTAATCAATGTCTATCATCACATTTGTAACTCGGTTGACCATCAACAAAATGAATTCAAACATACAATCAGTTGTAGTTCATAAGGTCTAAACCTATAAAAGGGGTTTTTCATTTAGTTTTTCTCATTCAACATTTTTTTTCAAGCTTTGATTGCATAACAACTAAGACCTCTAGTGATTCATCATTGACACCATTTTGTCCCCTATTATGAGTCATCATGGCACTCAGATCAATTGTTTTAAGCTCGAGCATTGTAGTTTGTCTTTTTCTTCACATCCTTCAAGGTAGGGTTTGCAATTTTTTCTTTTCCTCTCTTTGTCATCATCATCCTCATTTTCTCTTGTCTTTCTAGTCTTTATTTAGGGTTTTGTTGCACTTTTTAGCATTTTAGTTCAGTTTAGTTAGGGTTTGTCCTTAAGTTTTTTTTGAGTTTGGCCATCCTTTAGACCCTTCAAAGTTTCAGCCTCTAAAACTCTAAAATGGCCACCCTAGCTCAGCATTCACCAAATCCCAAGTCAATACACTTGGGAATTTTGGTGTTGCACACACTAAAACCATCATGATCTTTAACACTCCAAAACTTCAAAGAACCAACAACCTTGAAATCTCCTATACTACAAAGGTTTGAAACTTTGAAAAATGTAGGGAGTTGGGTTTTGATCAGTTTGATGGTTTTTTAGTGCTTCTTTCCAATTTTCTAGGGTTTTCTTTCTTTAATTAGCTTTAGATCATAGAATTATTTTATGCTTTATATAATAGATAGCTAACAAAATTGTTTGCATTCATAATGCTGGAAAAAATAGTAGCTTTGCCAATGAAGTATCCCTTCAAAGGATATAATACCCTCACAAAGGTGGGGAACCTACATGCAAAAATTATGGATACTAACATTGGGCACCTGGATTAGGATTCATTCATAAGGCACTATAGAAATCCAATAGGAAGGTCATCAGATTGCATTGCAATGGTCTAGATGGGTTTAGTAAATATATCTACGCACCCAATTTCCATTCTTTCCTTAGACTTAATCATGTCCCTAGCTCATCACTATATCTCAGATGAAAAGGTGGTGAAAAAAATAGTAGGAGATATTGTATTCAATCTAAGACCAAATACCATTGAAGATGTTTTCCATTTGCAAAAGGGATTGTATCACTTCTATTTGATCACAAAAGAGAGAGGAATGATGTGGTCTGAGAATAATACTTTGGATTCCTATGACATCATCAATAAGGAATGATCGCTTGTTATAAAGGTTTAGAAATTAGGCATAATCCTTTAACTCAGGGATTGGACATCCAACTAATCACTTCGTCCTCTTTATAAGAAAATAATTTAATATGTCAAACCCAGGGATGTGTTACTTGAAATGGGCCAATAGAATATATGCACCAAGCACTTTCTCAACTAATCACTCTATAATTTTTGTAGGAAATGAATGCTGGAAAGAAACTATTCTATGGCTGCAAGAAGTAAATTCTTTTGAAGGGAAACTATACTATTATTGCATGAAAGAAAGTTAAGCTATTGTTGTGAAAGAAAATAATTGAAAGTAAATGATGGAAGTGAACACTGCTAATAGAATGGAAGAGTACACAAACTAACTACAATGCCTTAGTTACTCTGCTGCAGGAAGCCATAGTTGTCCTGCGGCTTTGGCTATAGGAGTTGTTCAGCATAGGAATTGAAATGACAAAAATATAGGAAAGAAAAATAAACTAAAATGAATCTAAATATGGAATCCTCACCAAGTTGGACCCCTTGAGTGAGTACCAAAAACACTCAATTACACAAAATTAATCTCAACACTTCATTTACTCATTAAAATGAATAACAAAGAACAAAGATTCTCAGAAATAGTAAAAAAATAGAATTGAACTATATTGCAACTATAATAATAATTCCCTCCTCACGCAAGAGTGGGGCTTTATTTAAATGAAAAAATCTAACTGATAAACTCAGTACGCCCTAATAAAAGGTGGAGCTTTTATTAAAAACAACTAATAGAAAGGAAAGCTAGAAAGCAGGAAATGGAATCGGTCCAGAAAAGAGGAAAGAACCGCTTGGACATCAGATATAACTTCCCACTCTCTCCTAGATTTAATGAGGGAAATTATTGCATTTTCCAAGTCTTCACTCAACCATCTCCACATGGATTAACTTGAAACCTTCCTCTACTACTATGCCGATGTTCAATCTGTGTGTGTCTACTGCAGGACCGAGTCAAGCGTCCAGCACATGGTCATGCTCACCTAAACAAGATGATGGTTGCTACTTTGATGCACTACATTTAAACTATTAGAATAAAATAATTCATGAAAAATAATCATTTAAAGTACATATACATTATCAATTCACTCAATTATTTAATTCATCCATAAAATATGATCATGATTCCATGGTAATAAATAGAGCATATTCATGTAGATAAAGCATATTAAGTAAGCATATGTCCATAGCATAGGTTCACTGGTTCACTACCACATATTAATAGTTTTAAAGAATAAATTATTGAAGTAATATAAAACATGGAAAAAGACATATCAAAAGTTCTAGGGTATCTAGTGTATGCCATTAAAATGGCCTATCAAGGAATATCTCATCCTAAAGCTTCCAAAGAATAATATGGAAAGCATTGATATGAGAAGACGTTACATGAATGATGATGTGAATGTTGCAGTAACAATGTTAAATTGGGTGTATGGCCTCCCCCAAGCACATCATTTGGAACCATGGATGATCCACATCATAAAAAAGATCAAAGGAAGGAGAGTCAGAATAGATTGGGGGATGATACTAATTCATAACTTGGACTTACTACTTAGATGTAAGTAAAGCACAACCCCAGGTTCTACATGACATCTTATATAGTATATCTCCTCACTGTCAGAGCTAATTATCCAGGGCTCAATAGGAGAGGATCACTCAATTACCAAAATGCATGATCATATACTTTATACCCTCAACTAGTGAGGAAGGAGAAGTTGAAAGATGATAGTATAGAGTGCAAGCTTGTAAAGGACACTTTCATCTTTGCAAACATTAGGTCTATTGAAGGATATTATGCCAAGAGGATTTTAAAAGAAGCTATACCCAAGGTTTGAGCCCTAGGGGCTTATTATATTCAATTCAAATCCTTTTGTTATATCCAAATTTTTGGGAGTACCATTAATCCAAAGATGTTTCTACGCTATCCATCAAACCAAATTGTGTTGTTGGAGATAGGTAGGAAAATCTCAGATGCTTATGTATTCATTGGGTTAAAGAACAAATACAGTTGGGACTTCCCTATCTCAACAGGAGCCCACTCTTTATATTATATAAATTTCTGCAAGTCAATAGGGCTAGAATGGGATGAATGCCCTTTGCAAGAGTTCAAATTAATGAGGTCCATGTTTGATCCCATTAGGACATTTAGCCACATTGCAGGGAGGCATTACAAACATGAATCTCACATTGAAGATGACTGGATAAATTTCATTGATGATTATGAGGTCAAAATCTATGATTATTACAAAATGTCCCTTGAATTATATTAGGATACATTAGAGGTGCAAATCCCTCCCAAAGTGTGGGATAAATATTCTGAGGATGTCTTAGACCCATTTTATAAATAAACATAAGGTGTATACCCAACCTATTTTGAATGCAAAAATTGGTAGAGATGAGAATAATACTACTAAGTTCAAGTATTATCATGTGATTGAGCTAAAAAAAAGGTGGATAAATAAATAATTCAATTTGGTTCCAGTCCCCATGAAGCCTCAGCGAAACCCACCTTCTAAGTTAGAGAAAGTGAAGGGCAAGAGAGTAAACATCTTGACATTCAAATAAATTGCTCCCATAAGGCCAGAAATAGTTTATAGGCATGTGAGGCCTACCACTTATGCCCCTTGAGATAAGAGGATGTAGAAGGAAAGGAGAAAGATTATAATACACTTCTTATAGAACAAGTTGATGATCCATCTCAAACACCTGAGACACCTTCTACATTGGGCCAAAGGAAGGAGGATGAAGAGATCCTAATGAAGGGAAAGGTTTACAAGAGAAAAAGGGATTTTGCATCACCTTAGTTGGAGACATTAAATTAAAAAGAGGAGATAGAAGAAGATGTCCCCTTGATGGGAAGAACTCAACAAACTATTAAAATTACCAAAAGAGAAGAGAAAATAGGGGTTTCTCAACCCTAGGTAAAAAAGGAGGTAATTGACATAGAAATAAGAATGAAGGTCAAGATGTCCTAGATTATTTGATTACCCTAGTAAATTTGTCAATCCAAATTTTGACTCTACTACTACATCGGTGCAAGCACCCTTCCAAATGCAAATATTGGTCAAAGAT
The DNA here is from genome assembly GCA_018584345.1 of Thuja plicata. NCBI lineage: Eukaryota > Viridiplantae > Streptophyta > Pinopsida > Cupressales > Cupressaceae > Thuja > Thuja plicata. The sequence goes on along the minus strand of MU217065.1, from coordinate 523,849 downwards.
ACTACCCCTCTAACACAAATAAATTAAAGTTAGGAGGAGATAGATGGAGACCAAGCATTCAATGAAAAAATAGAGACATGAATACATCTTCATGCATCCTTTGATGAGGAACTTGAGATTGAAATTGATACAAGGGAGGAGGAACAAGGAGATAGAACAAAAAAATAGACAACAAAGCTCAAGGAGGGATAGATTGATACAAACCAAGCAACTGAGGAACACAAGGGTGATGACTCGGTACTGATTAATGAAGAACCATAGATTTTAAATCCACCTACATCAACTTCAAAGGTATCAGTAGAATAAGTGCCCCCAAAGAAGAGACAGAACCCAGTGATTGGATTATAGGAAGAAGTGTTATCTAGTTCATTTTTTGAGCTTGAGAAAGAGAAAAATCCCAAGGATATAGGTGATAGAGTGGGAATACATGAATAGGTAGAACAACAACATGTCCTTTCATCACCTCCAAGAAAAGATAGAAGTCCAGAGCATGAACAAAAATGTGTTGAATGTGAATATGAATAAGAAGAGGAGGATGAAAAGGATTTAGGAGGAACATACATCTTAAAAATAGCCCCATATGAGCCTTTAGAAAACTCTACTAAGCCTAGCTAGTTGGATATGGAAATACAACCCCAAAGGAGAATATACATAGAAGAAGAGGATGTTGATATGCATACATTAGGGAAGACATTCCACAAAGGGGAGTCTAGCCAAAATACTCAAAGGATGTCATATGTTACACAAGATAATAGTTGCTGGTGGATGGTTTAGGTTGCAATATCTCCTCCTATAAAGATCATTACAAAGATAAATCCAAAGGATTATATAATGGAGGAGGTTGGTTTAGGAGAACCTACTTGTGAAGGTAGTAAGGAATTTCTCACTTTGGGCTTGAAACAATTGTTTAAATATTTGGATAAAGATGAAACATAGAGTTAGGGTCTCAAAGAATAGGTCATGACTCCAAAGGACTATGTAACTATGATAGTTGGTCCTATTGACAAGATCATTCAGAGACTACATTACAAGTAGAACTTGAGAAGAGAAAACCCCCAAAATTTACAAACCCTTTTGTAAAAGAAAATATGGATTGGAAGTCTAAGTTTGAGAGATTTGGAGTTGATATTGTTGGAACTATTTTTATTTGGAGAGATTTTGAAGAGATGAAAATTGATTAAAATTCCAAGGTATCCTTTGTTTTTTTTTCGTATATTGTCAAAGTCAAGACCTATGAAATAGTGTTACTTCTCTATATTTCAAATAGTGTGTTTAGGAACTTGAAAAATAGAGACCCATTGGTATTTCACAAAGGGGAAGCTTGAAGGCCATGGTACTGCAATTATTTCTTCACTATATCACATCATGTGGTTCTAGGGTGGTTTGAAATAGTAGTATGTGTCATTGGTGATTGGATGTGAGGATTTCCATTTGGATATCGTAGAGGTACTAGATGTAAGCTTTGAAATTAAGGATATTAATGAGCCTTATCAATGATTATGAATCATTCACCAATACATAATCTAAGATATTTTTTTTATTAGATGTCAAGGAGGGAAATTTATATATATGAGAGATGAGTTGTAATTCATCAGCATTTATTATTATTTCTTTTATGAGGCAAGCCACCTTATGTGAAAAACTCTTTCAAAACTTAATATGACTACCAAGTTGGTGACTAATCCATTTATAAGATGCTCTTGATAGTGAATTTGTACAACACAAATGATTTTCTGATTTATAATGGGTCTCCATATAGTTGAGGGATCATCAAATGAGAGTCCACACCCTATTCTTTAGCCAAACCTAGATTTTGATGAAGAAGACTAGATCGATATCTTGAGAAATATAGTGACTATTTCCTGGAAGCTTTCCAATAATCACGTTGGGTATCAGAGAGATATTTTCAAGATGGAAGTGGAGCAAGACAAGGTAGAGTTATGTGCTATTTTTGTGGAGCATGACTTTGACTAGGAGTAGTTTGAGGGGGAAATTAACTGATTTCTTATTGTAAGCTTGTCATTTCCCCTTCCAACATAGGGGAAACCACAAATGTGTTATAAATAGTGCTAGGAAGAAGAAAAAGAAGGAAAAGGGGAAAGTTTTTCTAGATATAAGCTATATGAGATGTAAAGGTGAATATTCATAACATGATATAATTTTATGTTATCAGAGTGTTATGGGTTACTTTTTATGTGAGTAATGTCCTTTATGATAGTTGAACTTCATTTTCAATGACAAATTTCAATTCTTGTATTATTTATCACCCTATTTATTTCATTTTATGTCCAAATGAGGATGTACATTGAAGTCTTGTCATGTATCTCCTCATCTAACTAGTTTTTTGAAATGGGAATTAAATTTAGTTAGACTAAAATCCTAAATACAAAAGTGATAAATTGGTATTGATATAATTAAGAAGGTGATGATACAAAAATGGTGTCATCTCATAAAGTTGTATGTGAGTGCTCAGATAAAAAAAACCTTCTGATACAATGCAAATGGGACAAGTCATGGATAACCAACACAAGAATGTGCTAATAATATTGGAAGACTTGGAAATTAGTGATTTAACTAGGATGGTTGGGGCTATGATTGGTTCAACTAAAAACTTATTTAACTTGGAATTCTCCATTGGATGTAGTGAACTGGAAGATACAACTAGGGCATCAGTGATAATGTTCTTTCTCCATGGGATAGATTAGATGTTGAAGGATTTGAAGTCATTGATCAAATCCCATGCCCTATTTTGGTAGGTGGAGAGCCTCTTATCATTGCAAGAATACTGACTACAGACTTGCTTGATGACCAATTGAAAATATCCTTCCACTATCAGAGCCTTTATTCCTTTCTTGTGGGCCAAGAGGAGTCTGCGGTTCAGTGCTTCATACTCTATGACATTGTTAAGGCATCAAAATTGTAATATGTATGCATCATAAGAAGACTTACCTCTTAGGTTCATGAGTTCAATCCCCACACTTGGTCCTTGTTTACATTTGGAGTTGTCAAAGTGTAATTTCCATATCCATTTTTTCCCAGCAAGGCTGGGCTTGGTGGGGCCCCTTTTGGTGAAACCCATGGTTTTGGTCCTTTGATCCTTCCCTCCATCACTATCTGAGGAAACTGATTCTCCTTCCACTGTCCTTTGGATACATCCAAGTTCATAGATTTATGCACCCTTAATTTTTTCATCCTATAGTAACCCCTTATAGGGCATACATGCTCCATCATCAGAAGTGCTTTATTCACTAGGTACATTTAGGTGCGGGATTTTTTCATCTGAGTCTGACTCACTATCTTGACTTAGATTGGTTGGGTTTTCTTCCTTTGGCATGGGGTCACTCTCATCTGCTACCTTAAAGCCTTCTTCCATCACATGTGCTTCCCATACCTCCTTTGGTAGGGAGATCTGGGCTAATATTTTTGACTGTGCCTCCTTGGATCTAGGGAATGTGAACTCTAAATGGATTGCTTGGTGTAATTGGTAGTATCCTAGTAGTAACAAGATGTTGGGATCTACAACCCATCCTAAATGCCTCAGGCTTGATGTAGTGCTTTCAATAAAAATTCTAAATATGTTGTCACCGATGGGTAACTCGAGGAGGCCCTGGATGGGACTATGGTCTAAATCTTCCCCTTCTCAGATTTGAAAGATGAGGATGTCATCCATCCAATAAGTGCCTAAGTCACTTTTTATGAACATAACTTAATTAGGAGCATTGTATTTTGTGATCATCCTTTTCATTTTTGGTTCTGTGTCTATCTTGATCTGATTATTCAATACTCTCCAAGGCAGCTAGAGTTGAGTGCAATTTGTAGACAACCAACCCCTTAGACATCTGGTCCCCTATCAGATCAACAAAATCCTATAGGTTTCAGGTATGTCCACTATATATATATATCTATGTGCTCTTGTATCCTTGGATATGCAACCAATTAAATATGCATGTCTTTGAGCACACCGATTTATTTGACTTCCATTTTATGTAGTTGTATAACTACCTTATTGGTTATCTGGGGTACCATTCCCAATTTTTGACAAATTGACAAGGGCATGACATTTCACAATGCTCCATAATAAATCAAGCAATTATGTAAATTCTTCCCAAACATCCACAAACTGAGTAGGAAAGGGGGTACCTCCATCTTGTCTCTGAACATTGCCGGAAAATCCTCAGAAGTATTGATATTGGATGTGGGTGCTCTTGTACCACTAGCTGACTGACCTTGATTTGAATTGTCCAAATATTTTAAAAGGGCTTCCTTTTGAGATGGGCCACCCTGCAATAATTCAAACATAGATATGTTCACCTTGGTCTTTTTCACCTCTTCCAATGCACTATATTTGTCACTTGACTACGCTGCGCTATTGTAACTAGAAAATGCATTCGGGGGAGGAGTCGTAGGAGCATCTTTAGGAGGCATGGAGTTGTTTCTGGCCTAAGGATCTAGGGGAGTTGGTTGTTTCCTAGGAGGTATATTACTAGTAACGGGTTCTTTCCTACTTCATAGATTATATGAATTCTGGTGATTGTTTTGGAAGGCATGTACTTCAGAGTATTCAGGTTCCTCCTCTTTCTAAAATGGGAACACAAACTATTCCTCTTTTGTGCATGTCACAGAACCTTCTCCATTTCTACATGTGTGTAAGAAAATACACCTTCATGAAATTAAGAATGTAAGCAACAATTCTATGGAAAGATAAACAAGTTACTCTAAGAATTGAAACTAACAAAACTATATCATCTCATGGTTCTCTATCCAAGATTTGTTAAGAGAGCTCTCAGGCTTAATCTCTCTCAAGGAAAATCCTAGAATGAGATATGTATGAAAATTCAATGCTCAAATATAGCTAGAATGCTTAAAATGCTCAACAATGCTCCAAGATCATAAGAGAAAATAGAAAAATGCTCCTAAACATGATATGCTAAATGAATTGCAAATTTGAAAACTCTCTCAAAAGCTCTCAAATGCTCCTTAATATGCCTATAATAAGGATGCTTTAGCTCTTGAATTCTTGGATCCCAAAAACAAAGAAATTTTCTTGTATTTATAGCATTTTCCCAAGGGTAGGGGGTAGAGTGAATTGATCATGATCAAAGTTTGGTTAAGTCAAAAGCTTTGAGGTGTTTGCAAATGGAGGGAAAGTTGGTTGGTTGTCTCAAAGAATTAGGAATCAAATAACTCCATCATTTAATTAAATTAGCCATGGAAGGGTGATTGGGTTGGATTTGATCCTTTTTGATTTGAACTATACAATTAAAAAATCAATTGCATAATTTGATTAATCCCTTTAGGCTTGAATTTAATTATTTGATCATTTAATTTGATTTGAATTTTGTTCTTTTGATTTGATAAATGTCCACTTGATTTGCATTGAGATGATATTATGAAGCATTTGGCTGAGATTTATAGTTTGAAATGTTTGAGATACACCTAGTAAATTTTAGGTGTCTACAAATGCCCCTCTTTGAAGTAATGTGCGAAGCGCATTGATTCAAAGAAAGCTTGATTGTCCTGATCATTGAGCTGATACTGATGAGCTGATATGAAAACTTGATATGAGACCCTGATATGAAACCTAATATGAAATCTGATATGAAACCTTGATAAGATGCTCTGATATGAAAATTCTAATATGAAACTCTGATACGAAACCCCAATATGAGACTCTAATATGAAAATCCTTATATGAGACCCTGATATGATACTCTGATATGAAACTTTGATATGATGCTTTGATTGGTAAATTTTGAAATTTTAATGCCCCAAATTTGATACAAGATATGATACAAAATCATAGTTGGATGATATGATGATGCCCCCTCAGAAATGGAATCATCTTGATCGTAAGTAAAAGTTTTTGATGAACAAAGTGTAAAGAATAGATCAATGATGATAGCATTTCTGATAAATGATGATGTGAAAAGATGGTGAGCAAATGCCTCAGTGAGAAGAATATGCAGATTAGGTTTGACTGGGTCAAAAATCTCAGAAAATAGGTTAAAATAGCTTAAATAGGTTGAAAAACCTAAAATTACTATTCATTTTCACTTTTGACTATTGAGATTTTTCTCTGATCCTCTGACGACTGATAGTGATGGTGGTCCCAATTCGAGAGCACGGATTCAAGAAAGCATGCAGATACTAGAGACCACCTGACTATAGGCCTCTGGTGAGTAGTTCTAACCATCTTGGTGCATTTATTGTTCTTAAAATGGCATTTATTGCATGTTTTCAGTGCATTTTAGAAAAGTTTTAGGTAAGAGCCGCGTAGGATAAATAAAGTGCCGTGTAGGCCTACAAAAATCCATGTTTGTGCTATGAAAAGTCACATATGTGCAATCCTTAGCTGTGTATGGTGATTTAAAAGCCACATAGGCTTACAAAAGCCTGCCTAAGAGGTAAAGCACCGCCTCTGCGTAGTAAAGAGCTTCTTTTGAAGATTTAAAAGTCGCCTAGCCTTAAAAGCTGCGTACACTTAGTTAAGTGCTTCCTACCACAAAGATGAAAGTTGTGATAGAGGAAAAATGAATGAACTCACTTTGATAGATCATCTAGATGACTTAATTAGGTTCCAAGCTATAAAATATTAATCTAGATTGTCGCATTGTGTTTAGGATGGTAGAAAAGTCAAAATGATGAATGTTTGATAGGTCAATCAGGTATGATTAAAAATGAATACAAATTGTCCTTGTGTCTCATGATTTAGAGATTACGAGCAATAAGTTGATATGCTCAAGTTAAAGAAAAGATAGATTTAATGTGTTATGATTGACTTAGAATGGTTCATCAAGAGAAAAACTAACATGATGCACTTTGTTTCAAAATGTACAAGCATTACCGCAAGTTATGGGTGCGAGGAGTTGCAATGTGGATCTTTTATTTAGTAGATGAGCTCATGCCACCTGAGCAGCATACTATTAAGACTTGTGGTCTCAGTTTCCTTTTAGATCTCCCTCATTTTCAGCTGAACCAAGGTTTATTGATAGCTATGGCAGAGCGTTGGCACTCTAACCATAATACCTTCCATTTACCTCTCGACGAGATGATGATTATGCCAGAGGATGTTTATAGACTTTTGAGGATCCTAACTCATGGAGAGCGAGTGTATTATGATGTAGTATATGACAACAGCGTATGTAGACATGTGTTTGGAGACAACACCATTGCAGATGATTGTATTACCTAGGCATAATTTGCCTCATTTCCTACCCTACCAACATTATTAGGAGTTGTGATAGGAGGATTATTGTTGCCAGATAGGCAAGGATGTGGTTTTGTGATCAGATAGGGCCAGATTATAGAGGACTTGATAGCACATCTACAGAGATTGGATTGGGGTTCCTGTGTGTTGGCACAATTATATCATGATTTGCATGAGATTTTTTATCGGCGCAGTGCAATGATTTTTGCAGGTGCAATTTTGTTACAGTTGTGGACATGGGAGCATAGCCCTATTACTAGATTAGTGTCAACATGAATCTGGGCTCACGGGTATCCATATGCATTCTTATATGATTGCATGATTATCCAGCATCGTCTGGGCAAAGTTGATTTTTGGAAACGCACTATTGATAACATTGATTAGGTGGTTTAGAGGCTGTACTTGCAGTGTGAGAGGTGGTAGGAGGATGATGATGAGTTTCCTTACATGTTTTCACCTTGATGGATGATAGGACAGTCCTCTTTGGTTATTGAGAGATTTTTCTTTGGCAGAGTATTACGCCAGTTTGGCCAGATGCAGGATATGCCATAGGGTATGGTATTATATGCTAGAGCATAGGCAGAGAGATCAATGTGGGATGCACAGGTTGACTACCAGTTAGCTTTCTTACAGATTGATTAGTTGGGGTATGGTGTGTGGGACATGTTACCATAGGTTATCAATGCAGGGATGTCTGCTGAGTATCAAGAGTGGTTCCTGTGACATCAGTTTATGAGATTCACTGATCTGACATAGCCTATCCTAGATGTTGATGAGCTGTCTAAGGATGATGGTGATGGTGGAGATGATGGCAATGATGGCAATAGACCATGCCAGTGCAGAGTCCAGAGAGCACCTAGAGTGCCATGGGTACAGAGAGCAGGGCCTCAGATGAGAGGTGGACATGTGAGAGGCTGAGGTGGTGACTTTAGATAGCCTAGGAAAAGATTAGCAGGTTCATAGGGACCACAGGGTCAGGCTCCATTGAGAGTAGATGTAGATTGGGCTAGACAGAGGCACAAATGGGTGCAGGATGTGAGACAGGTTCTTGGGCAGATACCACAGGTTGACCCATAGGTTAGCACAACACATGTTATACCACAGGTTCCTTTAGCTCCTCAAGCACCACAGGGTCCTCCAGCATCTCAGGCACCTCTAGTGTCAAATGATATAGTGCGGGATGTGTGGGGTTTACAGGCTGGTATGACTATAGTGATAGCCAGATTAGATCAGGTCATGACCATGTTACAGCAGTTTCTGGCCACCCTAGCTCAGCTATTGACTAGTGAAAGCACTATTCAGGCACCTCTAGGTTCACAAGATAGAGTAGGTGATAGAGATCTTGATGGTGCAGGTGGGTTAGGCATAGGTTTAGATGCAACAGGTGCCCCTACTGGGTCATGAGACAGATATGGGCCCAGGATTGTGTATCATATGTATTTGTTGATCAGGATTTTGATATACCATTGATGTACCATTGTTATTGACATACTTTTGATGTACAGATTATGATATAGACATTTGATGGACTTTTATCTGATGATGATCTATGATTTTTCCTTTGATGATGTTATGAGATTTCCTTTTATGCATGTCTATATGTTTCTATGATGCATTTATTTCTGATGTGCAATGGATACAAATGTCTTAGAGTAGGACATAGATAAGTGGATGCAAATGATGCAATTTAACTCTATATGTTTTCTGGTTTAATAATGTATGGATTATGCAATGCAATGAATTCAATACTTAGTGCTTATGGTAAAATGAAATGCATCTATCTTTTTGTGTTTTTGAATGAATGCAATTTAATTCATGAGATGCAGCTCTAAATGATGATATGGGAAATGATTAATGAATAATGTATCTTTTTCTTGTTTTTCTCTTGAGATGAATGTATAATGAATAATGACTAATGATAATGAATGCAAAGGAAAATATCATTTTTTGAATGACTTGAAATCAATTCATTGGATGAAGTGTTTTCAACCCTTTGTCCCCCCTTGAACTTGGAAAATTGCTAGAAAGACAAGCCTTTATGAGAACTAAACATTTGAGAACGCAAGCGAGAGAGCTACAAGCAACTAAGCTAACAAGAAAAAAGAAACTAATCTAACATGCAATAAGCAACTAATCTAACATGCAAGAAGAAACTAATCTAACATGCAAGATGCAATGCAACTAATTGTCCTTGAGGTTTGTGAATGGAGTGCAAACTAAGATATATTATCATCATAGAGCGTTGTGGAACTAGGATTCCATAAAATTCTTATTGGTGCCACTGCGACCATAAGAATATGAATATGAATTTCTCACGTATGATAACCCCTTCTTACAAAACCAAGTACAACCCTCACTAGTTGGAAGACCAACTATGAGAGTATGAATATCGAGTTAATTAGATTCAATGTTGCAAGTGGATGTTGGTATTAAGATATGGAAAATCTAAATAACCAAGGTATCCTTTTGTGTAAACAAACAAAGGTTAACCCTTCATCCTGTATGAAGGTCCTCTATGGTTCTTCGATGACCATGTCTTTAGAATAATTCACACAAGTTAAAGAATCTTCCTCAAAACAGTCACTCAGAAGCTTAAGAAAAGATCATGTCTTTTATCCTTGCCAATCTAGCTGAAACATCATTGATTTAAGTAAAAAGAACATGACTTGAAAACGTTAATGAAAAACTCACCAAAAATTCCAAGTGTTTGTGAAATGTATCAAGACTTTCAAATAAGAATTCCAGACAATCTGATCATTTAAAGTGTGTCAAATTTTAATCTTGATAAAATAGAGCAATGAGATTTGAGGATCATGTTTATGTGATCAAACTGTTTAGGGTTGAACAATGATAGTTATCAAAGGTTCAAAGATGTCTCTCCTGAATCTGAAAATCTACTTCTGACATGTGACCGAAATGTTGCACTAGTGAATCTGGTTGGTACCAAAATCTATGATGTGTACCCCCAAGTGATAAATATGGCCAATGTGATACGTAGGGAAACTGAGCCTAGAATGTGACAAAATGCAGCTCTGGGACTTCATTCAGGCAATGCATGAATGATGGATTCAATGAGGATATGGACAAGTGAGATGAGGAAACCGCAATATGTGCAAATGCAACTAGGAAACACCTAAGGGACAAAAGGTGCCTGTTTCCAGGTTTTCACCTCTTGGGATTATTGCTCTTTTTCTCTTTTTATTTTTTTTGCTACCAAGGTGCCTATTGCTAGGTTTTCACCAAGGCACTTCTTTCTCATTTCAAATGTTTTTGGCTTTTTAAAATTTTTGATTTTTTGGTATTTTTGAATTTTCTCATGCACAAGGGTGATGCTTGACTCATCTGATACTCTTCAACTTATACTCTTTATTCTAATACTCTTTCCTCTAAATCAGGTGTGGAACCTTTTAAGATGAATGCTATTGATAGGTTCTAACAATTCATCACCATCACAATCATCCAATTTGTAGGTTCCCATCCCAAATGAAGAAACAATGACAAAAGGACCAAGCCAATTTGCTTCCCACTTTCCTTTCTTTTCTCTATCAGCCTGATTTTTAGGATTTTCTCTCAATACTAGATCTCCTATTTGAAAGTGTCTTGGCTTGATACGTTTGTTATAATTCTTGGAAATTTGATTCTGATACAATTTCAAATGATCATAAGCTTGAGTTTTATGTTCCTCCAACAATTCCAAATGTTGAAGGAAGGCAACTCTATAATCCTCATCTGTTATTAATCCATGCAATGAAACTCTAAGGGATTGTATTTCAACTTCTAAAGGAAGAATAACTTCGGCCCCATAAACCAAAGAAAAAGGTGTAGCTCCTATTGGGGTTCGAATACTAGTCTTATAGGCCCATAATGCTAGATTGATTTGAAGGTGCCAATCTTTTCCTAATTTTCCAACGGATCTCTTAAGTATTTTCTGGATGTTCTTGTTAGTGGCTTTTGCTTGTCCATTACCTTGGGGATAGTAAATGGATAAAGAGTGATGTGTAATTTGGAATGTTTCACAAATTTCATCAATATCTTTGTTCTTAAACTATTTTCCATTATCCGTAATGATGGCATGAGGGATTCCATATCTGCAAATGATATGATTTAAGATAAACATGGAAATTTGTTTTCTTGTTGCAGTTGATAAAGGGACAGCTTCAACCCATTTAGTAAAGTATTTCATCGCTGTGATTATATACTTGTGTCCGATTGAAGAAGGTGGATAAATCATGCCAATTAGGTTAAAACCCCATTGATAGATGGCCATGGTGTGATAAAAGGGTTTAATTCTTGTGCTGGTGCATGAATCAATTTTCCATGATATTGACATTTCTTGCAAACTTTAACATATTGACAAGCATCTCATTTTAAGGTTTTCCAAAAGTACCCCATACGTAATATTTTCTTAGTTAGGTTTAAACCATTTGAATGTGACCCACAAATCCCCTCATGGACATATTTTAAAGCTAATTTTGATTCATCTTCCTCTAGACATCTAAGGAGTGTTCTGTCAAGACCTTTGCGATACAATGTGTTAGAAAGGATAGTATAATGGGTTGCTTGTCTTATGATATTTCACTTTTGAGCGTGGGTTTGGTCTATAGGAAAGGTTTGATTTTTGAGATCAGCATAGATAGGTCCATACCATGGAGAGTCATGTCCATGTAAAAGGGAAATAATTTGGGTCTCGGGTAGGTCAAATGTTGGTTTCACCAATTCTTCCACCAAAAACTCATACTTTTCATTTTGATTGGGTAGCTGAAGTAAAGATGCCAAAGTAGCCATTGCATCGGCCACCCTATTATTGTCTCTTGGAATTTGTACAAAAGTAATCAAAGAAAAATATTTCTTCCAGTTGTCCACTAAGTTCTTGTAAGGCAACAATTTTTCATCCTTAGTATTATACTCATCATTGACTTGATTAATTACTAATTGAGAGTCACCATAGACCTGTAACTCTATGACATTCCATTCCAAAGCTGTCTTGATTCCTATGACCAAAGATTGATACTCCGGTATGTTATTGGTGCAAGGGAACAATAACTTGTAATATTTTGGGATTGTGTAACCTTGTGGTGTAATCAAAAGAATGCCTACTCCACTGCCATTTTTGGTATATGATCCATCAAAGTATAGAGTCCATGTCTTTGCTTTGACATTCACAATTGTAGAATCTAGGAATTTGACTTGTATAGGATGTGTAGATTCTTGAGGATATTCAGCCAATTGATCAGCTATAGCTTGACCTTTGATTGCTTTTCTATCAACATATTCAATGTCAAATTCACTAAGTACCATGACCCACTTTGCAATCCTTCCAATTAAAGCTGTTTTGCTAAGTAAGTATTTCAAGGGATCAATTTTAGCTATAAGTTTCACCTTATGTAACAACATGTAGTGTCTTAACTTTTGAGAGGCAAATACCACTGCTAGGCAAGCCCTTTCCAT
>MU217065.1:457971-498657 GCA_018584345.1 Thuja plicata | reverse complement strand
TATATATATATATATATAGTTTATTTGATTTTTTTTTTTTGAAATAGATATTTCAATATTCTCTTTTGGAACCCAAAATAAAACAGCATGTAAAAAACAAAGTAAAAATTTATGGCAAAATGTATAAATTTCTTTTCAAGTAAGAATGGACATTAACTAGAAATGATTAACAGATTTAACTTTTAAGGTTCTTCATAAACACATTTATTTATTTATTTAAGTAGAAATGCAATGCAAGGGTTGAAAGTAATGACACTATTATATTTCATTTCCAAATTTCTTCATGCAAGAAAAATGCAAACATTGAAGGGGAAACAGATTTTCTTTTTATAAATATATATTTTTTTTTCATTGGAACTCTATGCCTTTGTATTTGAAAATTTAAGGGGTAAAACACAAAAGATATAATAGATAATCATGGCCAATATTCTGATTTCTTTTTTTTTTAAAATACATTCTTTCTAATAAGCAATCAAGAATCATTTCTATTACATACTCAAGAATACAACTTTTAGTGGTAAAAGACTTCTTCTAGGGTAATGGGACAAAGAAATGATTTACAGCCTTACGGACTTGCTACATAGTTCTCCTTTTCCTTGACAAAGGGCTATCATAAGCTTCAAGATCTTTACAACAAGAGTAAGAAAATTTAGTGTACATAAACTATATATATTTCTCTTTCTTCTTCCATGTTTATACAAATCTCCAAGTTGTCTTCAATCTCCCCAAATCTGCAAATATAAGAAAAATAGGAGGAAACAAGAAACCATGGTGCAGCTCTCCACCTAACCTAGGCCTCTTATGAGGCTACCCCCAAGCTTGGGGAACCAAACAAGGGTAGGATACATACAATCACAAACAACAACATAAGAACATGAGGATTTTTTACATTCAACTCCCATTTTTCCCAAGGCTTACATAATGGATCTTTCAGGATCCAACTTGGGGTGAAGTGGACCAAGTACCCAAGGGAGAAAACCATCCCAAACATGAAAATTCCAGCCTTCTCATGGCTGTCTAAAAAAAATTATTTCATAATAACAACCCAATAGTTACATTCCCTTATGACCCCCAATGAAGCAACAAAGAGGGAGGTTTCATGGAGCCCATACTCCATGCTTTTTCCCTCTCCTCCTTAAGGAGAGACTCTACACCAAGGGTTTTCATGCACCTCCACCCCCAAGACTACTCTTCCCTCCCAAGGGTGAGTGAGTCTTGATACTCCCATTAACAAAACATGCAAGAAAAGACAAAGGAAAAACTTGCAAACAACTTCAATCAACACATTAACAACAAGATCCACAAACATTCAACAAGTTTATCAAACACAACAATAACATAAACCAAGAACTCATAGTTTACATGAGGAAAAGAGAGAGTTACATAGTATTCACCAACCTAAGATCCAAGCTTAAGGAAGAAAGTTGAAGAAGAGCTCCCCTTTTATCCCAAATCCCTCCTACCAAGATCTCCAATTCTAGCAATGTCCCTAAAATTAGGGAGTGGGTGTTCAAACTCTCCAACTTGGAGAGTTCTCACTAAAAATCCCTCTAGAATGCTGATGGGGAGAAGAAACGTTCTCTCATTTGTCCCTCTTCCCTACACTCTTACACCATACCAAATATAGAACTAAGAAAGGGGCTTCCAAAAAGGTGAATCATGTCATAACACTAATATGGAATGGTGTTCTACCTAAGTCAAGATTCACAAGAGTTGATTTTCGTCCAACTTGGGAAATCAACTTTTTGGAAGGGTCACATGGTCAAATGGGGGCTATACTAGGTTTAAGAAGGCCCTTAACTATTGGTATAACAAGCGGGCTACCTAAAAATGACCCCAAAACACCCCTAGACACTCCACAACCCCTCTAAAAGTCCATACTAAGAGGAATTTCGAAATTTCAATGAGGTGACCACTCTCTCATTCCCCCAACCCAAGGTATGCATATGAGGATTCACCAATGTACTAATTATAGGTAGAGGTACAACCATTACCAAGTTGACATGTCACGGCCTTAAGTACAAACACAAGTGTCAAATGACTCACACAAAAATTTACACATCACTAGGCCATGTCATATCCACTTAGGCAACTCTCAAGAATAAAGAATTTAAGAATACATTTAAAGATTATGCTACTACACTCATCCACATATGTTTATGAATAAAATTATGAAACAACGAGGTTTTGCCTTTCATTAGACGCAACCTTGGCTCAAACTGAGTTCACAATTCCCTTTGATTGGTTCCTCGGATAAAAATACCATGGTTTCTTACTTGCACACTCAATTCAAATATCAGTAGTCTGAGAAAATAAATATACATCATAAAGAGATAAGCAATATTCAGAATATAAGGACATCCTCAATATACTAAGTTAGTACTTAAGATCACAAGATTACATAATTCATATTTCAAGCATTTATCATAAGGTGAAATTCACATTGTAATAAATTTGAAATTCGACATCTATATCCAATAAACCCAAATCTCATCAATAACCATAACATAATCATAATAAGTTTCTGAATCAATAGTCTCAAAATAAATGTCCATAAAAGAAAACATAATAGAGTCCATAAGGTGCATCATAAGGCACATATGTCCATGCATCCAAAATAATCAAATCCGTGACATAAAGCATAAAGTCCATAATGTCTATCATGCATCAAAAGTAAAGTATCATATGCTAAATCTATCATAAGTAGGAAACTGGAAAAAAAAAAAAACTACGATGGGGTTCGGGGTGAGGCCTCACAGACGATAGTTCATTTCATGATTCAGGCTGTTAACAAAGATATCCATCTTTTCCTTTTCGGGTACACTTTGAGGGTATCTAGAAAATACTTCCCTCCATCATTGTAAGAAAAGTAGGAACCCTTCTCCATCTCTTTGTTTGGTATTGCATAGATTTAGCATTGTAACCTGATGTTTAATGTTATAAGAATAGTGGGTTACAAATTTAGAGGCCAATTCCTCAAAGGTCCTAATACCAGAGGGTAATTTTGAAAACCACTCCATTGTCATGCCTCATAAACTTCTAGGGAATAACCTCATGAGGTAAGTTGTGTCATGCATGAACTCTCAACTTAGGGCACAAAATTCCCTTAAGTGATCTTGGGGATCAAAGGTCCCTTCATATTTGTCATATTTTGGATAAATAGCATTTGTTGGAAATGGTATCATGACTAAGGATTTTTCAAAAGGAAAAGGACACAAGGCTTCAATATAAAAAGGTTTAGGAGCCCCATCTTGTTTCAATGTGTCCATTTATAGTTGAAAAAGTTGAAATTGTTTGTTCATGATATCAATGGGGTTAGCCTCTGCTTCTTCTTTCTTAAGTTTGGTAAAATCATAATCATGTGGAAGCTTGAGACCCATTTGTGCTAGGTCGAGGAAGTACTTCTCTTTGTCCTTCTCCAATACTTTGTCCACAAACCAAAAGTTTAAGAACAAGAAAATTTGATTTTGGATACCCGGCCAATCCGTGTACAAATTTGTAAAATAACAAGAAATGGTAGATTCTGATCTGGATAGGTATCCTTAGTGATAGAACATCCAAAAGGGTATCCAAAAATCAAATTTTCTTGTTCTTAAAATTTTGGTAGATACCCACTATTTTCCTTTTAAAATTTCCAGGCGACTCTTACCCATGTGTAGGCGGCCGTTTATTGATAATACATGGTTACTAGAAAATCTCTACGCGGCACTCTGCAGTTGGCAGGCAAAATTTCTCTGTTGTTAGGAAATTTTGAAATGTAGTTACATGGCTCTTTCCAGTTAGCACGCGGTTGTTGGATGTTATCATGTGTCATTTTAAGTTTGGTAAGCGGCCCAAATTTGTTTGTAAGTGGCTCTTCAATGATTGCACACGGCGTTTTGCTGATCAGAACTGATTTTTTTAATTTTAATAGTGTTTTTAGGGTTTAAAATTTTAATGTCTATGATCAAATTTATCAAACAGTATTCTTGCATGAAAATGAAATGCAAACTCAGCACACATGTAAGATTTGCATCATGTCCCTAAAACCACACTAAAAGTGTATGTTCTCACATGTTTCAATAGGTTTGTACAAGAATATCTTCCAAGCAGTCTGCCTTAGCCTCAACAAATTTATCTTTTAAACATGGCTCTACAAAGGTAGGTCTACTACTTTACCAGGGCTCAACCTATTCTGGTCTAAACCTTGACAAGATCCTTTACCCCTTTGAGGGCTTCCCACATGCACAAAAGTACAATTTTGCGTAATCCTAAAGGACTACTAGAGGAAGTGAGGATGGCTTGCGCAAGTTTTAGTCACTTTTTGATTAAGGAGAAGTGAATTATTTATAGTGGGTCAGATGATATTGTGGTAAAAGCAAGTATCTCCCACTTTGGGTCGTTCCCTCTCACCGTCCTCGTAAGGCAATTCTCAGGAGGTAGGCCCTTTAAAGCTCTAATTAGCTAGCATGTTCATAAAAAGCGGGAATTGAACTTGGTCCAACAAGTTTGGGAGTTTGATTCACTCAAAGAGTGAAGAGCATATCCCTATTGTCTTCCTTTTGTTCCAAACACTTTAAAAAATTATGTTCAATTTCAAACCCTTGACAAGGAGGTTCTTAGAATGGAAATGTGTGGTTCAATTAATCCTTCCTTTCTTTTGACTACCCAAACTTGACACTTTTGGCTTTTTGATCAACTTCAAAAAGTTGAGAGCATATACCTGATGTCTTGTTTGAATAGAAAATAGTAAGGTGTCCTTATTTATACTAGATTCAAATGAATTTCCACAAGTTAATTAATGCAAGCTTGATTAGATAAGTACCTGATTTTGAAGCTAGCAAGGCTAGGCACATTTTTGAGTGTTTTAGCTTGTTTTTACTCACCTAGTGGTGATCATTCCCACTCTATCTCCTCCAACAAAGTTAGTCAACACAAAGCATAGCAAAGTGAAGAAAACTTGAAAGCCTTAAAGACACCAAAAACTTCCTAAAAATCTCCTTTAAATGAATGATTTATGGATTAAAGCTTTTGAAGAAAGTAAGGATGCAAAATATTCAAAGAGTAGGAAATTTTGCCTTATATGTGAAGAACACCTTAAGATAATGATCATATAAATGTTCTTCTTCGAATAAGCTTTCTAAAAAATTTGCATTATGAACCTCTTTATCATTTTTAATTTTATCTCTTACCTCTTTGCTAGGCCTTGAGATTCTTTTCTCTGGTTTCTACACCTTGGGGTGATTTTTCATCTACAGAACTAGAAAACACAGAGAATTATAAAAATGACAGAATCAACCAAAAACTGATTTAAAGAAAAAGTTGCTACGTGGTATTTTATAGCTATACAGTGGCTACAAAATGTTAGTAAGTGGTACTTTAAACTTTAGAAGTGGCTTTTGACATTTTCTACGCGGTGCTTAAAATAGAACAGGTGGCGAAATAAACAAAGCAAGTGGTGTAGAAAGTATAAGGAGTGGTTAGAGATTTTTGATAAGTGGTTGTTCAAAGTTCACAGGCGGTGCACTTTATCTGACAGGCGGTGCACTTTATTTAATAGGCGGTTTGATTTATCTCCCACACAGCAGAAGAAATAAAGGCAGAGAGGATTCACGCTTTTCAGGCGACATTTTGAAGTTTGTAGGTGGCTCTTTGTAGTGTATACGCGGCTCTTCTCCTTTTTTCTACAAGAAAAACACCAAAAACCAAGAAAATAGACCAAATAAAATGATAAAAATGTCAAATACAGAGGCTTAGAGCCCCACGGTGGGTGCCATTATGTGTGTAATAAAATACACCTTCATGAAATTAAGAATGTAAGCAACAATTCTATGGAAAGATAAACAAGTTAGTCTAAGAATTGAAACTAACAAAACTATATCATCTCATGGTTCTCTATCCAAGCTTTGTTAAGAGATCTCTTAGGCTTAATCTCTCTCAAGGACAATCCTAGAATGAGATATGTATGAAAATTCAATGCTCAAATCTAGCTAGAATGCTTAAAATGCTCAACAGTGCTCCAAGATCATAAGAGAAAATAGCAAAATGCTCCTAAACATGATATGCTAAATGAAATGCGAATGCTAAAACTCTCTCAAAATCTCTCAAATGCTCCTCAATATGATTATAATAAGGATGCTTTAGCTCTTGAATTCTTGGATCCCAAACACAAAGGAATTTGCTTGTATTTATATCATTTTCCCAAGGGTAGGGAGTAGAGTGAATTGATCATGATCAAAGTTTGGTTAAGTCAAAAGCTTTGAGGCATTGGAAAATGGAGGGAAAGTTGGTTGGTTTTCAAAAAGAATTAGGAATTAAATAACTCCATCATTTAATTAAATTAGCCATGGAAGGGTGATTGGGTTGGATTTGATCCTTTTTGATTTGAACTATACAATTAAAAAATCAATTGCATAATTTGATTAATCCCTTTAGGCTTGAATTTAATTATTTGATTTCATGATTATTTGATAATTTAATTTGATTTAAATTTTGTTCTTTTGATTTTATAAATGTCCATTTAATTTGCATTGAGATGATATTATGAAGCATTTGGCTGAGATTTATAGTTTGAAATGTTTGAGATATACCTGGTAAATTTTAGGTGTCTACACTACACTCGTAAGAATCAAACATCATGGCGTTGAACTGAATGGTGGCTCATTAGGATTCTAAGTATGATGGTTGTAGGATTTTCCCTTGTATCCTTCATGGCCTTGGTAAGAGTTTGGATCCCTAAAAAAAATTTCTTCTGAAGCTTCGTATGTTTTTACATTATCCGCGGGGATGCTACCATTGTTTGGTTAGGTGTTCCATGGCCTAGTCAGCCTTTGCCTCCCAAATAGATTTTCTTGTGTATGGTTATTGTTGTAAGTATTGAAACCCTGATTTGGGTTCTAAAGATGGGCATTCAGACCAGCAGATATCCGCTGGTATCCCCCTTGGTTTTGGGATGGGTTTAACTTCATCCTAGTGAGCTCTCTTGTGAGTTGTGACAAGTTTTTCTTCACGATGTCTAGCTTAGAAGCTATGAGAGTATCAAGTTTGGTCTGGGGCACAACTCTTTTCTATACAAATGTTACCGTATGGGTTTCATAGCCCAGGTAGGTGATCGATGGTGGTAGGGTTGTGAATGGTTGTGGAAAAATTGGATTAATTGATGGCATGTGAGTGGCCAGAGTTTGACTATTTTCTACAAATGGATGTGGGGCAGTGATGTTGTTAATGATGGGCATGGCTATGAAGTTCCCCTCCTATGGATCCATTTGTTGTGTAAACATAATGGCCTTGTTAAATACCTTTTCCATTGTATCTCTATTTGGAGGGGGAAGTCTTCTTAGGTAAATTGAGGTGAACGGGTCCAAATATTTAAGATAAAATTGTATGACAGCTACCTCTGGTATGGTGTAAGGAGCTTCCAATCTTTTATGCACTTTATGGAAGAGGTGGTTGAACATGGCGATGGGCTCCTTGGGATATTTCCTTGTTGTAATGAATTGGTGATGTATTGCAACTAGGTCCACATACAATTTGAATTGGTTAAGAAATTTAGTTTTAAATTCATTCCATGCAGAGATAGATCCCCTTGGAAAATTAAGGCACTATTTTTATGCAAATTCTCCCAAAGTGTAAGGGAAAAGGTGACAGACAATGTCCTGGTGGGCGATCTCCTTGTGGTTGCAAATTTATTTAAAGACATGAATGTTCTCTTCTTTTATTCTTGACTCTCCATATGTGAAATGTGTGGAAAACCTTTCTGGATTCTTGGGAAGTTCATGGATTTGTCCAAAAAAATTTAGTGGTCAACTTTTTGCATTAGCAAAGAAAGCCATCAGATGAGCAGTTGCAAATTTTGATTTTGCAAACTCTGATTTTGATCTATGGCTATGGGAATAATTGAGACAGTGATGTATGGTTTTTGTCCAGACAGATTATGTGACTCGGTGTGATGGTGAGAGGATTTCTCCTTTGTTTTCCCTTTGTCGCTATGAGGCCTACAATGGTGATTAAGTTCAATGAACTTGCCTCTCTTTGGAGATGATCTAAGCACTCACTTGAACTGCTTCAGGGAGAAGGATCCAATGTTTCCTAGATTTTTAGTCTTGAGGCCCTCCTTCTACCACCACTTTTTTTTACCATCATTTTTACACAAGCCAACTTGCTAGGATCTCAAGATTTGATTGCCTCTCTTGACATAATTACGGGGTTATTTCCAAGGATCTCTAGGGTTGGGTCACAACCTTCTTCACTAATCAGTTGAAGATAAATGTGAATGTTCATGAGGATGCCTTTTTTGGTACGTTCAAGATATCAAACTGCAAAACAATCTTTAATACTATTTTTGGTACTTTCCATTTTAACAAAATTAGTGTCTAAAATAAAAATCCAATTTTGTATTTTCAAGGTGATTACTTTTAGATCAAGACAAAATTAAAAGGAGGAAGGTAACAAGAGATGAAGTAAATAAATGAAATGAAATCCTATAGACATAAACTATTGTAAAACCTTCCTTGTAAATTGAATGGTGGGGAGATGTGGAATAAACCCAAGAGGTATAAATCAAACAAATTCACAATTATATACCCAATGGATGCAAGCATTTGGAGAGAAGATATATTCACTCGTATAAGATATTCAAAATCTATCAAATCACAAAGCCACCAAGATATGTGCACCCACGAGATAGATTTATTGTTAAGCCCAATAGATGATCCCTTCCATGCATTCGTCACAACAAGGTATATAGACAACAAAAAACTCCAACTAAGGTAAACATGAATTCGAAACACGACAAAACAAGAGGCTCTTTGAAATTAATGAATAATGCATACACGCAATTCACCATTTCACATAGATGGTAGCAATTTACACACCATGAATGAAGCACCAAATGTAGATCATTCTTGTATTAAGAATCCAACTGTATTACATTGATTTGATTACAATATATAGAGTTTTTGATCTACCAACTCTGAATGCCAAAATTAGGGCATGAGAGAGTCTAAATTTATGAAAATAAAATAAAGCTAAAGCTTAGCTAAAAATAAACTATTGCTAACTAATACTAAATAGCTTGCATGGATTTTAAATCCATTTACAATCAGTTTTTCCATGTAAGAGGGATCAAAATTGCCAAGAAAGAAAGAGAAAGAAGATAGGGTTTCTTCTGTAAATTGGATTCTTCTTCTTTTTTCTTGGATTTCTTCCTTGGAATCTTCATCTAGAGGTTATTCTTATGGTAGGAACTAATAGGGGACCCTTAGTCCTTCCAAAATAAACTTAAGTTAACCATCAATTTGATCTAAAGTTCATTTGGCATGACGAATGATGATCTTGCTGGAAGCACTCAAAATTTTGGCTCGGACCTCTACTCCAAAGTTTTTAGTATCCAAAATTGGCTAAGTGTCAAACTGGCTCTGGAGATATGAAAGTTTCATCCTTTTCAGAGACTAAAAGGTGAAAAATTGCCTTAGGATAATTTCTCTAAGTGTTGAAACTGCTTTTTTCCAAAGATGCTCAAGGGTCCAAGGAGTTAGTTTAGGAATACTTTTGGGTGTGCATCTCGGAGTCTCTGAATAATATCCTAAACTTCTTAATAGTTTATCTTCTTTATTTTCACCTTTTTGACCTTTTTTTCTTATTTTTCTTTAGATTTAGTCAATTCAAAAGAAAAGAAATGGATCTCCTCTTCATGTCCTGTCATCCTTAACATTTCTTCCTTTGAGTAGAACAACTATTGTAAGGCCTCCTTAGTA
This sequence comes from Thuja plicata, assembly GCA_018584345.1. NCBI lineage: Eukaryota > Viridiplantae > Streptophyta > Pinopsida > Cupressales > Cupressaceae > Thuja > Thuja plicata. The sequence continues at coordinate 488,923 of MU217065.1, read as the reverse complement.
CTGATACCTCCTATAATATCCCTGAAGTATTGGACCACTTCTTTTTATGGCCATAAGATATTCTTATCTTTATCTCGGTACAAGTTGAGGCCAATCCTTGTGAAGAAAACATCTATCTCTTCTACCCATTCAAGACCTCTTTCTGCTTTTCCAATATGGAGGCTTGACATTTTTCATAGACACTAATTATCTTGACTATGTGCTTAATCCAAGTCTCCAAATTCTCTAGCTCCTCACCTTCATATATCTTTAACAAGATCTTGAAGTGATGTTTCTTAATGATTTGTAAGCCTTAGAGGGCGGCTCACCATTTAGTTGTTTCAGACTTAAGGCCACCTTCGTCTTCCATCAAGTTTATTAAATTTGTGGCTTCAACCAAAATGATCCTATAAGGTTTGAATACTTGTTTGATAGCCTCTTCCCTATACTGCTCAAAATATCCTTTCCAATCTGAACTTTCTTGGATGAAGGATGGTGTCAAACCCGTCAGTAAGTTTGGGGTGTTCCTCTTCTCTAATATTTCCTGTAATGAGGCCTCTGGACAGCTTGGGTCAATAGGACCAACCATCTTGTGAATAAACTTCTTCAAAGCTTCATTATGTTCCTTCGGCAATTTTATGGTCTCCTCATCCTTACTTATGAACCCTAAGGCATGTTTGAGCCCTAATGCTTCTAGTGTATTTCTCCCTTCCCTTGTGGGTTCTCCCAAATCTACCTCCTCAAACATGTAGTCTTCTGGAGTTGCTTGCATTTGAGAGGTACTAGCAAAAGGAACTTCAACCTGTGCCTTCTAGCGCCCCCTAGTTTCTAGGGTGAGATAGGACATTGTCTATGCTTTTAATATGACCCCTATTTGATCAAAATATTTCCTTAAAGAATCCATAATTTTATTCTCCCCCTCATCTTCATTTGTGTAAGTTATTTTCCTTAACTAAATTTCTTTAGTGAACCATGTAGGTTTACTAGATGCGGCGACCAGATCATATGGGGCAACCTAAAGGACTAAATCCAAGTTTTGGGTCCCTGGAGTTACTTCCTTATCTAGGGTTACTTCATTATCTAGCCCTTCTTCCTATTCCTTGTTCTGTTCCTCCTCATTCATTCCTTCCCCTTCTTCTCCTTCTTCCCTTCTTTCTTCTTCCCTTCCCTCTTCTACTAGCTTATGTTTCCTTTCCTTGTTCTGCTCTTCATCTCCTAAGGAGCTAATCAATACTTCAGTATTAAGACTGGTCATGACTTTCAATGTGGTTTCAAAAGGTGACACAACTTTTTCACTTCCTGATCCTCCAGGGGTTGGGATGAAGCAAGTCAAAGAGATTAATGGTGGTGGAGTAGGTGTAAGGAGAGTTAGAATGGGAGATGGGAGAGTAGTAGTTGGAGGTAGAGTCAGTGTTGGAGTTGGGAGAAGTGGTGGTAGAGTAGGAATTGGAGGTGGGAGAGTAGTTGGTGGAGTAGGAATGTGAGGTGGTGAAGTAGCAGCAAGGGTCTCTTCTTTAGACTTATCCCCTATTACATATTGGGTGATCGGGGCATCTTGATTTCTGAGCCCTTGATCTATGCTAGAGCTCACTTCCATAATAGGTACATAAGGTGTTGGATTAGTGAACTAAGTGGGAGGTGGAGTGAGAGTTACCTATGGATGAAAGAGATGTGGACCTTCATTTTTGTACCCTATTGCATAACCTAGTGTGTCTTTGCCTTGGTCTAAACATCCCTCCAGACCTTCAAAGTTAGACATTTGGAGCTCATTTGATCCTAACGCCTCGAAGTGATTATCTTGTTCTTTGAGATCATCTTGGTGTTTCTTGGTAGCCTCCTCTCTTCTCTTCTAAGACATTTTCCATTTAACTAGGGGTACCTCTTCTTCTCCTTCCTCTTCTGGTTCCTCTTGTACTATTTCCAATTGTGGAGACATAGAAGTCCTCTTCCTTTTATATGTTTTCTCACCCTTTTCAGTGGTAGGAGGAGATTGTCTGGAAGTGGATGACCCTTCATCTGGTAAATCCTATACTGAACCCAATAGAGGAAATATATGCCCAGTCATTCTAGTCTTAGGAGCCTTGTGCCTTGGGTTCAACCCATACTATACTGCACGTTCATGGCCATATATTGTATTTGGCTTCTGTGGTGGCACCTTCTTGATTTTGGCACTGTATTTTTCTCTCCACATTATTTATCCACCTTCTTGGGTGGATCCATTAACATTTTTTATGGGATTTGATCTATTTTATAAGGCCTTCCAATTCAAGTTTCCATTTTTATGGGTACATTTCTACCCCAGAACTCAATTTCATCATTTTCATCTTTATCAACTTCGGCATTCATGATGGGCCTATCATATATTTTATCCAAAGTGTAGATGGCCTCTAATACCCTATCTAAATCCTGCTCCCAAACCTTTGGAGGAATTGGGGTCTTCAATGTGTGTTGTGAAAGAGTGAGGGACATCTTGCAATAATCCCAGATCCTGACCTTGTGATCATCTACACAATTGATCTGGTGGTCTTCTAGATGTGGTTCATGGATATAGAACCTGCTGATGATGTGGTTGTATGTTACTACTGGGTCGACCCTTGTCTAAACTATTTTATATATTTGTAGTGGGAATTCATCCCATTCAAAGGACAAGGATTTGTAGACCTTCATATCTTGTAATGTGTATGGGCCAAGAAAAATAGGGAAGTCCCAACAATGTTTCTTTTTGTGCTTGATATGTTCATAGGCGTCAGTGAGCTGTTTGGCCATTTCTAAGGTGATTATCTAATTATATGGATATCAAGGCAACTTCTTAGGTCTCAATGTAGACCATTCTACTTAAATCTAAGTGAATGTCTTATACTATATGTAGTAGGCCCCAATGGCCCACACCTTGGTGACTGCTTCCTCTGACACCCTCTTCGCAAAATCCCCTTTAATAGACTAGATGATTGCAAAGGTGAAGGCCTCATTGACTATCTTGTAGTTCACGTTGACTTCTAACATGTTTTCCTTTCTTTGTAACTAGGGGTACACAATGTGAGGCAATAAATTTGGATTATTTATATTTTGCCTCTTGGTGAGTCTTGGGTAGTCTTCCCGTGCTACCAATAAGTACACCATGTAGGTACTCATGTAGAATTTAGGGTTGTGTTTTACTACCACTAGCTGTTCATTCAACCTATCATTAATGATGGTTCCCTGATCAAACCTAGACTTACAACCTTTGATTTTCTCTATTAAGAGAATCATCTATTTCTCCAGTTGGAAGGATTGTGGTAATCCATATACCTAACTTAGTAATGTAAGGGATGCCTAGATATCATCTTTCATGTACCCCCTCCCAAGGTCTATCTTGTCCAGCTTGTTCTTGGGGAGAGGTTGCTTGAGGTAATTCTTATTGACTATGTCATACACCTCTTCCACATTGTTGTTGAACCACATGTTGTCCTTTTCTATGAAGAAGTCATAGAATTTGTCTATGCCTTTCTGGAGGTGGAAGACCTCTTCTATGATGTCTGGTTTGATATCCAATACCAAATATTGCTCTATGTTCTTGACCACCCTTTTATCCAAGTCATAATGGTTTTCCAAAGGCATGATCATTTCAGATGAGGTGACAACTACCAGGTGGGCTGTCACGTTAACTAGTCCTGACAAGACTAGTGAGGTACAGTCTCCCGATCTCCTGCCTGGTTGGGAACATCTTGTCAGGAATTGATCCCAATCTACATTCTTGATATCATTAGCAATGATCTTCAAGTGTTTGTTTCCAACCTTGGAAGGGGGAGTGTTCCCCTTGTATAAGTACTTCATTGATGACACAGTATTTTCTCAAACATTGCTACAATGAAATATGCAAGTATTAGTGTTTTATTTGTAGAAGAAACTAAAAAGAACTGAAAAGAATTGACTAATCTATGAAAACAAGATTACAAATCTCTCTAAGTAGCAAGATATGAAAATTTTGCACTTTTTTCCTTTTTGGGGTTTCAGGTGCTGAAAAATGGATCAAAGTCTGAAAAGGCTGAAAGTGTAAAAGAATAGTCATTGATGAAATAGAACATGTTGGCTTTTCGGTGTGTGAAAGTCTAAAAAGATTCTTCCAACACTGAAAGTGCAAAATTGATCTCAGAATCTGAAATTCTGAAAGCCCATAAGGCAGATAGTATTCTTGGAGATTCAGACTTGTCAGTGTTTTGGACATCTTGGAGGTCCAAAAACCCAAAAGGTCAAATCTTTGAAGACCACTTAGATGACATACCATACATTGTTTTTGTCCTTTCAGAGGCTGAAAACGTACGACAAAGGTCACGACCGAAGACAGGAAAAAAAAAACCCTAACTAGAAAATGCAAAGGACCAAACTTGACCTAACAAGGAGGGGCTTCCCCCATAAGGCTAAGTGTGTAAAAAGCCCTAAAATATTAGGGGGAGGTTAGCACACATTGATCTAGACAAAAACCAGGTGCAAAACCCTAAACCTAAACCATGAAGAGAAAAAACATCATTGAGTGGCAAGGAAGGAACCTACCTCATGAGAGATAGGAGTAGAGGAGGAAGACACAATGAGGTCAAAGGTGTGGAGTGATGAGCCACAAAGAGAAAGGAAGAAGCTTGCAAAGTCATTGCTCAGAAAATGTCATAGATAAAACAAAAGAAAAGTGAGTCAAATTGGAGCTTCTTTCCCTTTTATAACCCGAGGGGGGATGTCAACACTTTCGGTGTTTCAACGTCTAAAACACCAACAGTCTAGAGGTAGAAACCTTTCATCCTTTTAGTATTTTTAGAGGCTGAAAACAAAGAAAGGGCTAAGCTTTGGCCTTTCATCCATTTTGGTATTTCAGAGGACTCAGTCCTCTGAAAGGCTAAAAGGGAAAAAAGTATGAAAAAGGGTATCTACTTAGCCCAACAGGCTAGTAATGAGACTGATTTGTGATGAAATGGAAAGAAAGGGAGAAGACTCAAAAGACCAAAATATACAAAAAAAAGGGGGTTCCCCATGGTTAGAGGACCAACATGGGGTGTGTGTTGTGGACCCATAACAAATAACCCTAACAAAAGGAGGAATGACCAAGGCTTTTCTTCATCATTAAGACTCTTTCACATTGTAGTTTTGCAGTAGAACAAAAATGAAGAAATGTATGAGTTAAAAATATTTCAAAGACTTTCAGTTCTAAAGTTTCTACTAGTCTCCCTAGTGTGTTTTCATGTGTGTCCATTATTTGACCTTTGATTGGGGTAACCCAAATGTTCGTCAGCTATTCCCAACCTTCACCATGTAGACCAAGGCTTCTCGAAAAGAGCTTTGTAGCTAGTCAAGAATTCATTGCCCTAAATTTTTTTTCCCTAATTCCCAAGTATAACATTGCTCTACTACCAGATAGGTGTTCATAGCCCTAATGGAGATTGTCATAGTCACCCTAGCCTGCTCTATCTGCTAGGCTGTAACATTTTTCTTGAAAGTTCTTTTTTTTTGGATAATGGTTCTCATCCTTTTCTGGGTACATGAAACATTTCCTTCTTGGATGTATATTTATTCCAGGAACTCAGGTCCATATTTTATTTTTTGATTGATCTCAGTAGTGATTAGGCTGTGCTACCTAGATTCAATACTTGTGACCTCTTCGGGCCACTTTTCTTTTCGTGTGTTCTTATTTTATTTCTTTAGCTTTTCTCTTCTTTCATTTTTCTATTGTCTTCACATTCATTCAGACTTGGGTTATGGGATCGGTGGGTTCCCAAATCCATAGACTAATGATGGTTGCAATTGATGAATGCTCAAGATACCACCATTCTCACGTGTCATTTCTTAATTTTTTTTGTGATTAGGATGACCGATCTTTCAACCTCTTCCTGTCTGCTAATGATAAATTCTACCACTTTGTCTTTTGGAGTGTTCTTTGCGATCTATGTTGCCCAAGAGAATTTGACTAAGAAACACCTTTGCTCCTACTTAGGAACCACTTGGAATGAATCCATGACACACTTGATCCAAAGAAAAATGAGCCCCAATAAAAAGGAAGAAATACCACGGATGCAAGAAAGAACTGATAGCGGGGATGACCCAAAAGAAAACAAAGAAAACAAAAGGATTATGATACAAGAGATGGAAAGAAGTGCCACTTAGGATCCAAAATAATATTTGAGGAATTTCCCATTGACTTTCAATGGGGTCAACTCTCCATTCAAGGTTCTGATCCTAAAGATGTTTTCCCCCAAGGTTTCTGATATCTGATAAGGGCCTATCCAGAATTTTTGGAACTTGGTGTGGTTGCTTGACTTTTCTTTCACCTTATCCCACATGAGGACAAGATCAAAGATCCTAAAGGCTTTAATGGTGTCTCTTTTGTCAAACCATCTCTCGATGATGACTTGGTGCTTTGATACATCCTCTAGGGCCAATGTTCATTTCTTATCCAAGTTGAGGAGATTCATGAGCCTGACTTCCACTCAATCTTCACCTCCCACGTATTGGTCCATAAATCTCAAAATTGGGATTTTCAAGTTCATAGGTAAGATAGGTTGCAAGGCATAGACTAGTTGGTATGGGTATTTCCCCAAAGAATTCTTGATCCTCACCTAGTCGGTCCACAAGGCATATTTTAGTTGTGTGTGCCAATCCCGAGGGTTATCGTCTAGGAGGTGTTTGATCACTATTTTCAAAAAAAAAATTGTAGACTCTTCTAATCCATTGCCTTGTGGATAATAATTAGAGGATAATTTGAGGATTACCTAGTTTTTGAAGGCCCATTGTGTGAGAAAGGTGGAGGAGAAAGAGGGAGCATTGTCACATACCAGATAAAGCGGCATTCCAAACCTAGTGATAATGCACTCCTCCAAAAACTTGGTTACGACCTCCATGGTGAATTTTTTTAGTGCTTGAGCTTTTGTCCAGCATGTTTAGTAATTGGTGGCTTTCAAAATAAACTTGTTTCCTACAAATGAAGGGTGGTTAATCACTCCAACAAAATCCAAGCCCCATTGGGCAAACAGACGTACCTCGTATACCAGATGTAGGGGCATTGCTGGGTTTCTCTCTTGGGTTGCACTCTTCTAAAAAGTGTGGCATGATATTACATGCTCACCAGTGTCTTTAAATATTGTTGGCCAAAAATATCCTACTCTCAGGATTTGGTTGGTAGTTTCCTCAGCTGAACTATGCCCTGTCCCCTATTTTCATGAAAATCATCTAGGATGTGTTTTGTCTCCAGCCTATCCAGACACCTGAGGTAAAAAACCTCATAATTGCATTTATACAATTGGCCATTATTTAGCATGTAGGAGATTCTTTTGATTTTTAGAGCTCTTCTTTGTGAACCATTCATCCCCTCTGGGTAGTAGTTTTGTAGTAGGTAGTATACTATATCTCGGTACCATATTTCGATAATCACACCTTCATTGGTGTAGGTCTGACACACCAAACCTTCTTGAAATTTGGAGACCAACTTTGTCAAGCCTTGACCTCTCACTAATTTCATTGGTTGGATCTCTAGGTTGAACTCTTGGAGAATTTCCATCAACTTTCCTCTCCATTCTCCCAACTCATTCTGCATCAAAAGAGACTTGACACCTACGTCAGGGACTATTCTAAAGACCTTGCTTCTCAAGATGTAGTTTAGAATTTATTTACTACTTTGACAAGGGAAAAAGACTATTTTTGCAGGTTGAGGTACCTAATCTTAGCATCCTTAAAGTGGTAAATCATAAAAGATATAGGTCTTTCATCTTCAATGTCCTTCTTCTATGTTAGGATTCCCATGCATGAGTGCTAAAATGCAAAAGAATAGACCTTGAAGGGTAGGGGATAGTCGGGACTAATGAGGACTAGGGATGTAGAGATGTTGTTTTTTATTTCCTCAAAATATTTCTTTACCTAGATGGTACATTTGATCTTGGCATCCTTTTTGATCATGTCATTTAGTGGCTTTACTATCTCCATGAAGCCACTAATGAACTTCCTTATGAAGTTAATCTTCCCAAAGAAAGATTTCAACTCTTTGCACCTATAGGGTGGTGTCAATTTTAGGATAGCTTCCACCTTTTTAGTATCTATTACTATTACATCCTTTGAAATGATGTGTTCTAGCAGCTTCCCTTCAGTTACCCCAAACATGCACTTCTTTGGGTTGAGAGAGATCCCATATTTCCTGCACATTTGTAGACATTTTTTGAGGTCATCTATGTGGTCATATCTTTTTTTTGAAAAGACTATGAGGTCATCCATGTAAATGATAAAGCATTTTCCAACTAACCCTTTGAAGGCTATGTCCACTTCCCTTTGCAAATTGGCCCCAACATTTATCAGACCAAAGGGAATCCACCGGTAGGTGAAGGTTCCCCATTTTATTGTAAACATTTCCTTCAACATGTCATCTTCTTGTACAATTACTTGATTGTATCCTAAGTAACCATCCAAAATGAAATAATTTTGGATCTATTGATGATCTGTAATACTTTGTCGAAAGATGGGAGTGGGTAGTTTTCCTTTTGGGAGGATTTATTCAGGTTCCAAAAGTCCACTCATAACCTAATCTCACTGGTCTTCTTTCTTATGGGCATCAATTTTGTGACCCATGTGGAATGTTGAATTGGAAAAATGATTCTGGCATCTAGTAACTTTTGGACCTCCTTTTGAATCAAGGGCTCCATAGTAGGGTTCATAGGCTATTGAAATTTTCTAAAGGGTTTTGAGTCTGGTTTCAGAGGGATGTTGTGTACTATGACTGAGGTATCATATTTCTTTAATTCTTCATATCTCCAGGCTATAACATCTCGATATTAGGTGAGGAGTTGAACCATTTTCTCCTTTTCTTCTTTGGTACCCACTTTGTTGATGTTTACCTCTCTTGGTTCTTCCTTCATGTCGAGGTTTTATGTCTCGCACTCTTTGCCATCAGGAGTTAGGTCTGGGTGTCTCTTTATGGAAGTCCCAACACTATCAAAAATCCTTTCGAGTTCTACCATCCCCTTTGGTATAGCATTGGTCCTTAGTTTTATGATGCCATGGTCATTGAGGACCTCAAGATCAACAACTTCCTCCTCTTCTTCTTCCTTCCTTTTGTCTATGATCTATTTTTAAAACACACCCGCACATATGATGAACTCAAGGACATTTTTATCATCTTGGAAGACTTGGAAATTAGTGATGTTCTCTAGGATGGTCGGCACTGCAATGATTTCAAATGAAAACATCTTTAACTTTGATTTATCCCTTGGATGTAGTGAAATGGTGGATACATCAAGGGCATATTCTTTCTCCATTGGATAGATTGGATGTTGAAGGCTTCGAAGTCATTGATCAAATCCCATGCCCTATTTCGGTAGGTTGAGAGCCTCTTATCATTGCAAGAATACTAATTGTGGACATTCTTGACAACCAATTGTGAATCTTCTTCCACCTTTAGAGTCTTTATTCCTTTCTTGTGGGCCAGGAGGAGTCCGCAGATCAGTGCTTCATACTCTGTGACATTGTTAGTGCATCAAAATTGTAATTTGTATGCATCCCCGCACCTACTCCTTGTTTAGATTTGGAGTTGTCAAAGTGTAATTTCCATATCCATTGTTTCCTAGTGAGGTTGGGCTTGGTAGAGGCCCTTTTGGTGAAACCCATGGTTTTGGTCCTTTGATCCTTCCCTCCATCACTATCTGAGGAAACTGATTCTCCTTCCACTATCCCTTGGATACATCTGCATTAAAAGAGTTTATGCACCCTTATTGTTTTCATCCTCTAGTAACCCCTTGTAGGGTGGATAGGCTCCATCATCCTAAGTTCTCCATTCACTAAGCATGTTTAGGGTCAGGCTTTTGTCATTTGAGTCTGACTCACTGTATCAACTTAGATTGGCTAGTTTTTCTTTCTTTTGCATGGGGTCACTCTCATCTGTTATGTTAAAGCCTTCTTCCATCACATGTACTTCCCATACCTCCTTTGGTAGGATGATCTGGGCTAGTATTCATGATAGTGCCTCCTAGGATTTGGGGCATGTGAACTCTAAATGGCTTGCTTGGTGTAAATGGTAGTATCCTTGTAGTAACAAGATGTTGGGATCGACATCCCATCCCAAATACCTCAGGATTTCTGTAGTGATATCAATAAACCTTCTAAATATGTCATCATTAATGGGTAACTCGAGAAGGCCCTTAATGGGACTATGGTCTAAATCTTCCCTTTCTCAAATTTGAAACATGAGGATGCCATCCACCTGAAAAGTGTTGAAGTCAGTTTGTGTGAACATAAATTCATTAGGAGCATTGTATTATGTAATCATCCTTTTTAGTTTTGGTTCTGCATCTATCTTGATTTGATTGTTCAATCCTCTCTAGGGAAGACATATTTGAGTGAAATCTGTAGACAACCAACCCCTCAGGTATTTGGTCCACTCTGAGCTCAACACCAATCCATAGGTTTCAAGGATGTCAACTATATGTATATCAATGTGCTCTTGTATCCTTGGATTTGCAACCAATTGAATATGCATGTCTTTGAGCATGTCGATTACTTTGACTTCCATTTTATCTAGTTTTATCACTACCCTATTGGTTGTCTGGGGTACCATTCATAGTTTTTGACAAATTGACAAGGGCATGATGCTGAATGATGCTTTGGAGTCAATCAAGAAATTATGTAAATTATTCCCAAACATCCACAAACTAATTAAGAAAGGGGGTACCTCCATATTTTCTTTGAACATTGCATGAAAAGCATGAGAAGTATTGATATTAGATGTGGGTTCTCTTGTACTGATAGCTAATAGAACTTTCTTTGAATGGTCCAAAGATTTTAAAAGGGCTTCCCTTTTAGATGGGAAACCCTACAGTAATTTGAACATAGATATGTTCTCCTTGGTCTTTTTCAACTCTCTGATCACACTATATTTTTCACTTGACCACTCCATGCTCGTATAAATAGAAAATCCATTTGGGGGAGGAGTCGTAGGAGCATTTGGACCTTTAGGAGGCTTGGGGTTGTTGCTGGCCCAAGGATCTAGGGGAGTCAGTTGTTTTGTAGGAGGTATACCATCAGTGAGGGCTTCTTTACTACTTCATATATTATATGAATTTTGGTGATAATTTTGGAAGGAATGTACTTCAAAGTATTCAGGTTAATCCTCTTTCTAAAATGGGAACACAAACTCTTCCTCTTTTGCGTATGTATCCAAACCTTCTCCATTTCTACACTCATAAGAAACAAACATCATGGCATTGAATTGAATGGGTGGCTCATCGAGATTCTGAGTATGATGGTTGTAGGAGTTTCCCCTGTATCCTTCATGGCCTTGGTAAGATTTTGGAGCCCCAAAAAAAATTTCTTCTGAAGCTTTGTATGTGTTTGCATTATCCATGGGGATGCTACCATTGTTTGGTCAGGTGTTCCATGGCCTAGTGGGCCTTTGCTGCCCAAATGGCTTATCTTGTGTATTATTGTTGTTGTAAGTATTGAAACCTTGATTCAGGTTCTAAGGATGGGCATTTAGACTAGAAGATGTCCATTGGTATCCCCCTTGGTTTTGCAATGGGTTTAACTTCATCCTGGTGAGATCGCTTGTGAGTTGTGATAAGGTTTTCTTCACAGTGTCTAGTTGAAAAGCTATGAGAGTATCAAATTCAGTTTGGGGCACAACTCTTTTCTCTACAAATTCTTCCTTATCTATTTCATAGCCTGAGTAGGGGATAGATGGTGCTAGGGATGCATATGGTTGTGGTGGAATTGGATTCATTGATGGAATGTGAGTGGCCAAAGTCTGACTATTTGTTGTAAATGGATGTGGGGCAGTGGTATTGTTAACGATGGGCATGGCTATGAAGTTCCCCTCCTATGGATCCATTTGTTGTGTAAACATAATGACCTTGTTATATACCTTTTCCATTGTATCTCTATCTAGAGGGGTAAGTCTTCTTAGGAAAATTGAGGTGAATGGGTCCAAATCTTTAAGATAAACTTGTATGACATCTGCCTCTGGTATGGTGTAAGGAGCTTCCAACTTTTCATGCATTTTATGGAAGCATTGGTTGAACATGGTGATGGGAACTTTGGGATCTTTCCTTGTTGTAATGAATTGGTTATGTATTGCAATTGGATCCACGTCCTGGTGGGCAATCTCCTTGCAATTGCAAATTTCTTTGAAGGTGCAGATGTTCTCTTTTATTGTTCTTGACTCACCATATATGAAATGTGTGCAAAACCTTTCTAGATTCTTGGGAATTTCATGGAGTTTTCCAACAAAATTCAGTGGTGAACTTTGTGCATTAGCGAAGAAAGTCATCAAACGAGGTGGTTGAAAATTCTAATTTTACCATTTCTGATTTTGATCTATGGTTGTGGGAATAATTGGGACAGTGATGTATGATTGTTGTCCAAGGGGATTTTTTGACTCGACGTGATGGTGAGAGGAGTTCTCCTTTGTTTTCCCTTTGTCACTGTGAGGCCTACAATGGTGAGTGAGTTCAATGAACTTGCCTCTCTTCAGAGATTATCTAAGCACTCACTCAAACTTCTCTGGGGAGAAGGATCTAATGTTTTCTAGCTTTTCATTCTTGAGGCCCTCCTTCTAGTGCCACTTATGTTGAGCTTCATTTTTACACAAGACAACTTTCTAGGATCTCAAGATTCAATTTCCTCTCTTGAAAGAATAACAAAGTTATTCCCAAGGTTCTCCGGGGTTGGGTCACAACTTGCTTGGTTACTCAGTTGAAGATAAATGTGAATTTTCATGACGAGGCCTTTGCTAGTATGTTCAAGTTATCAAACTGCAAAACAATATTTAGTACTATTTTTGTTATTTTCTATTTTAACAAAATTAGTGTCTGAAATAAAAATGCAATTTTGTATTTTCAAGGTGATTACTTTTAGATTGAGACAAAATTCAAAGGAGAAAGGTAACAAGAGATGAACTAAATCACTGAAACAAAATCCTATGGACATGAACTACTGTAAAACCTTCCTTGTGAATTGAATGGTGGGGAGATCTTGAACAAACCCAAGAGGTATAAATCATACAAATTCACAATTCTATACCCAATGGATGCAAGCATTTGGAGAGAAGATATATTCACTCATGCAAGATATTTAAAATCTATCAAATTGTGAAGCCACCAAGATGTGCACACCCAAGAGATAGATTTATCATTAAGCCCAATAGATTCCCCTTCCACACATTCATCATAGAAAGGTAGATAGACAACAATAAACTCCAACAAAGGTAAATTCAAATTCAAAACACAACAAAACAAGAGGCTCTTTGAAAGTAATGAATAATGCATACACACAATTTACCAATTTGCATAGATGGTAGTAATTTACACATCATGAATGAAGCACCAAATTTAGATATTTCTTGTATTAAGAATCTAACCATATGACATTGATTTTATTACAATATTTAGATTTTTTGATCTACCAACTCTGAATGTCAAAATTAGGGCATCAGAGAGTCTAAATTTATGAAAATAAACTAAAACTAAAGCTTAGTTGAAAAGAAACTATTGCTAACTGATATTGAATATCTTGCATGGATTTTAAATCCATTTACAATTAGTTTTTCCATGCAAGAGGGATCAAACTCACCAAGAAAGAAAGAGAAAGAAGATAGGGTTTCTTCTATAAACTACAGTCTTCTTCTTGTTTCTTGGATTTCTTCCTAGGAATCTTCATTTTGAGGTTCTTCTTGCGGTGGGAATAGATAGGGGACCCTTAGTCCTTCCAAAATGAACTCAATTTAACCATCAATCTAATCTAGTTTTCATCTGGCATGCAAAAAGATGATCTCATTGGAAGCACTCATATTTTTAGCCCCCGACCTCTACTCAAAAGTTTTTAGCAGCCAAAACTGGCTAAGTGTCGAACTGGCTCTAGAGATTTGAAAGTTTTAGCCTTTTCTGAGGCCAAAAGGCCAAAAAACATAGAAGGCCAAAAATACTGGGAGGCACAAAGGCCAAAATATGCATTTCCTGAGGAGGCCGAAAGGCTGAAACTTTCCTTAGGAGAATTTTGCTAAGTGTTGAAACTTCTTTTTTCCAAAGATGCTCAAGGCTCCAAGGATTTATTTTGGGAATACTTATGGGTGTGCAACCTGGAGCCTCTATATAATCTTCTAAACTTCTTCCTAGTTTATCTTCTTTCTTTTCACCTTTTTAACCTTTCTTTCTTGCTTCTCTTTAAATGTAGTCAATTCGGAAGCAAAGAACTGGATCTCCTCTTCATGTCCTGTCATCCTTAACATTTCTTCCTTTGAGTAGAAAAACTATTGTAAGGCCTCCTTGGTACTGATACCTACCATAATATCCCTAAACTATTGGACCACTTCTTTTGATGGCTATAAGATATTCTTATTTTCATATCGATACAATTCGAGGCCAATCCCTATAAACAAAACACCTATCTCTTCTACCCATTCCAAGACCTCTTTCTTCTTTTATAATATAACGGCTTGACATTTTTCATAGACTCTCATTATCTTGAGTATGTGCTTACTCCAAGTCTCAAAATTTTCCAGCTCCCCACCTTCATATATCTTTACCAAGATTTGGAAGCATTATTTCTTAATGATTTGTAAGTCTTGGAGGGTGGCTCACCATTTTCTTGTTTCAGACTCCAAGCCACCTTCCTCCCCATCAAGTTTATTAAATTTGTGGCTTCAAAAAAAATGATCCTCTAAGGTTTGAATACCTGTTTGATAGCCTCTTCCCCGTACTGCTCAAAATCTCCTTTCTAATCTTCACTTTCTTGGATGAAGGATGGTGTCAAACCCGCCAGAAAGTCTGGGGTGTTCCTCTTCTTTAATATTGCCTTTAATGAGGCCTTTGGATAGCTTGGGTCAATAGGACCAACCATCTTGTGAATGAACTTATTCAAAGCTTCATTCTTTTCCATTAGGGATTTTATGGTCTCCTCATCCTTACTCATGAACCCTAAGGAATGTTTAAGTGCTAATGCTACCAGTGTCTTTCTCCCTTCTATGGTTCTTCATTGGTGATGGTGTTTACTTTCAAACCTCTATTATCCCTTTTAGATTTTGTAATATTTTCAAATTCTAGCCTGGAAGGATGCTTATGTGCCTTAGGCTTGTCAGTTATTAGGTAACCAATGACAAAATGAAGGACATCCTTAGTGATTTGTTTAGGTTGATCTAACAATAACTTCTAGTCATGCATTCTTCTAAGTACCAACCTAATCCAATTAGTCTAGGAGTCCCTCAGGAAATATAGGGCATTAGTTATCCCTTTAACCTCTAAGTGTTTGTACTCTTCCTTTAGGTTTCCTTCTGCATCACAAAGCTTCTTGTAAGCTTCATCGATCTCTAAATCAGCTATTTTAGCAATCTTGCAGTGAATATAAGACCTTACATCCTCTATTAGCAAAACCCTAGGTGGAATCTTAGAAAAAATGATGGTTTCATTGGGTTGTGATGCAATCTCTAGGCATATCTTGTATTTGGGTTCTACACAGGTGTTATTCTTTATTAACCTAACCACATTCTTCTTATCACTCTTGATCTTAGCAAGTCTTGAGGTGGTTGCCATCATTTTTCCAGTTTTAGGGCTTTCTTGAAATTTAGGGCTTTTTTGAAAAATAATGATAGAGTACTTTTGGTGCCCTTAGTACTTACTTCAATCTGTGAACTGGTGAATGATCTATTTTCTATGTGCTTGGATCGAGTTGAGGTCACTCTGTTGAATGCTCTTCAATGGCTCTATTTTTTCTATGCTTTTCTCTTCAAATCACAGGTGCAAAATGAAGTGCTCCCATCGACTATTTATAGAATTTTTCCCCAAGTCTTTGTCATAAATTCTCATTGACTTATCGGGACATGAAGACAAATTTCGTCGGGAAAAAATTAAAAATCATCATTGGTGTTGTCGGGATTCTTGAGATGGCTATTAAGAATTTTTCTTTTACCGATGGATATCGGTATTCTCTCGTGACAAATTTATACCTTTACTTCCTCATCAATAGATGTCATCTTACATTAGCAACATAGCCATTTTATGTGTTGACTGATAATTTCTAGTAAGTGTAAATAACTCATCCATTATGTTCACCGATGATTTTTGGTATGTATATACCGACAGGGTTATTTTCTCAGAATTGTAACAAGTAACATAATATGCATCTTTATCCATGTAGATTTTGAATATTTATCAATTGTATAATGGAACTGATACAAAACATGACTTGGTGTAGTGCAGTTTCATACTTACTTGTTTAGCTTAAGTGGGGGTGGTGATGTCACCAGATCCATTTGATGGGGTGTCACCATTGTAATTGCTTGGTCTAGCTTCATCATTTCTTGAAGCTTTTCTCCTCATTTTGTCTCTCACCCTCCAGATATCTTCAATGGTATTTCTATTGGGATATGTGCTTGTCTTTGTTATTCGGTCTTTGTAATCCTTTTTGAGATGACCAAATTTGTGACAGTGTAAGCATGCCATTTTGGGGTTTGACCAGCCTCTAGACCTTTTGGTCCATTCCCTCATGCATTTTCTAGCAATGTGACCATATCTACCACATGTTGTACAGTTTTTCCAAGTATTGTAGTCCCATACATATTGATTACTAATTCTCTTTGGTTGATAGGGATTTTCTTGACCTTTTAGCTTCCATGCTTGCCTTTTCTTTTTCTATCATTCATTAGCTATGTGCCTCTTCATCTTACATGTAGGACAATATTTATCCTTGTAGGTTTCCTTCTTTGGTTGATCCATCTTAGATTTACATTCAAATGCTTTATGTCCTTTCTTGTTACATTTATAACAGAATTCTATGAATTAAGATGTAGATTTAGGAATACCTTTCATTTTGCCTCTACACACATTTGATGTGTGCCCTTTCTTTCCACAGTTTTTGCATGTCATCTTTCTTGGTATTGGATTTTCATAGACATTCTTTGGATTGGCTTGAGTTGATGATTCTCCATTTTTGGTAAAGCCTAGACCATTGTTTCTATTGACTCTTCATTGTCCTTCAAGAAAATCATCCATTCTTTTATTTCTCTCTTCATCCTTTCTGATAACTTCATTATGTTTTTGATGAATTCTAACCTCATGCTTTAGTTTTTCATTCTCTTCTCTTAGTTCACTATTAGCCTGTACTCTTCCAATGAGTTATATATTCATTCTATTTTCTTCTTGACTCATTAGAATAATCTGATTTGTCATCTCATGGTTATTCTAAGCATGTCATTGAATTTATAACTCCTCTTGTGTTTTCTCTGTAATATTCCTTCTACCATCAATAGAAAGTGTTCTTTCTATTTCAGCTTGTCTAGAAGAACTCATCACATCAATCTTTCTTACCATCTAGGTCTCTTTACCGATTTGCAGCATCTTTATTTGATCTATCAAATGATGATTGCTCTCCTTTAGATTTGAGATGTTCTCTTCTGATGTGTCTGATGCATTACTTGTATTTGACCATGTCTATATCCTTATCATTATATGACTCCCCCTAACTGTATGGATTGGTATAGTATAAGTATATGTACATGTATACTTGCCTCTGTACTATACATTCCTTGTTCTTTTCTCTTTCAATTGTTTGACTGTACACATCATTTCCTCCTTTCTTCTTCCCCCTTTTTTTACTGTGATTGTACATATCACTTCCCCCTTTATTTGATACTCATGAAAAAAATGTACAACTTATAAGATGCCTAAAAATGTGACAAAAACATGTAACTTACTGTGTGTCTAGAATATGTGAATGGGTGTTCTTGATGTCTTTGAGCAATTTCTCCCATTTTTCTTTTAGGAGATCTAGTGCCATGTGCTCTAGCTCTAGCCTTGCATGCATATCATAAATGTTGTCTAGGATAGACATTTATGGGGTGGAAATTAGTGCTTTTTCCTCTATCATATATTTCTTTAGTAGTGAGAGTGTCGGTAAGAGTTATGCTTGGATCTCATTTACCTCATCTCTAAACTTTTTCTCTGCAATCTATATGTCTTGTCTCAATTTCTGAGCCTATTTGAGTTGCTCATTGTGAAATTTTATTGCCTCTTCACTATTCGTTGGACTTTGTGCATTTTTTTGAAGATCAACATCTATTTTTTCTATCTTGTCGGTATACTCCTGAGTGAATTGGTCAAGCATGCATAACTTTTGTATTAAGGTTATAGCTTTTGAGATTATTGGATCAATTGTGTTAACCAATTAAGAAAGCTTTACCTTTTTTAATGTCACTTCCTAACTTATATTTTATGCTAGCTTGAACTCATATTTCTATTCAAGTCTTTCTTCCATGACCTTCTCAGCATCTATGTTCTGAGATGTTATTACATTTGTGAGTACCACTAATTGATCAAGCATTGGGGTTGTTTGATTAACATATACATCTGGTACTATTTGTTGAAGTATTCCTCTTGATACTTCAAGTACCTTTGCCTCTTTTGTGGCTTTTCTTAATTTTTCTTTCATTTCTTTTCTCTCACAGAGTCTTGCATACTTGGTCAATTCAGTCAGATCCAATTTCCTTGGATCACAAACTAGAATATCAATGATTTCATCCAAAGTGACTGGATTCTTATGCTTTCTCTTCTTCTTCTTTGAGACTTGTGTGGATGTATATGTATGAACTATCATTGCTAGTTCATTTTTCATTTTTGAAGTGCTTGGTGAAGGCCTTGTTGATGATGCTTCTTGTGTTTTTTTCTTAGGATGCACCTGTCAGTTTTGTGAAGATGTCTCTCCATCAACCTTGGGTGATTCTGCAGGGTTTTCTTTTGTTTAATTCTCCAGCTCATCTTTCTTTTCTTCTTCACTATTATCTTTCTGTGTGTCCTCTTCTACCTTTTGTGTTTCTTCTTTACTTTTATCAGTAGACTTATCTTTCTGATCATCGTTTGTAGCTTGCTCTGCAATTGTGTCCTTTGTATCATTTATGGTGTCTTTTGCTTCATCGTCACCTTTGTCCTCGGGTGTGCTTGTATCCTCTACAGTAGATCCTTCATTACCATCTAGTATATTAATTGCCTTCATTAATACAATAATATTTCTTTGAGTGCTAGCTTGGGCTTTATTTAGATTTGTGTCCTACTTGTTAGTTTGGTCTTTTTAAGCACTGACATCCTCATCTTTTTGTACTTGCTTTGTAGGGTCTAGTTCTGTTGTGTCAATGATTGAAGTGTCCTACCATGTCTCATCAACAATATTCATTGATTTATCCTCTGATGTCTTCAATTCTTGTTTCCTTTCCTAATCCTTAAGTGTTATGAATATTACATCATCTTTCTTCTACAGATCTTTATCATAGTCATAATTGGTGATGTTTTGAATGTCAAGATCATCCATTACCTTTTCCAAATCTATTGGCTCCATATCTTCAACATTGTCCAAAGAAATGTGCGGAGGACTTGCCTCGTCTTTCTCCTCCTCTCTATGAGGTGTGTCGGTGAGAATTAATTATTCCTCATGACTTGTTAACTCTGCTAGCAGATCTAGGAGTTGTCTCCATTTAGTCTCAGTCATTGTATCTAGCTCTATGAACTTATCTTCTAGCACTTTGTAAGCCCTTATCTTGGCTACAAATTTGCCTTAGTGCTTCTTCGTAATTTATTTCATTTCTTCAACCTTAGATTCAGGAGGTATAAGTGTAACAAGTACCCTCTCCCTTTCTTCTCTTTCAGTCTGTAGAGCATATGACCATTGTTGAGATATTTTCTTACCCATCTCCTTGGGTATTTTCTTCACAAATTCAGCTGGTACATATTTGTATTTGACCATTTTCCTTATTATGGCATCTTGTATCTTATTTTGGTCCTCTAGTTTGAGTGTATCCCATTGTCTGATTTTCTTCTCATGCATTGTGCCAGATGCAGCAATAGATTTAGCAGGCTCATCAATTGTTAGATTTTTGTAATTCTTCTTTACTACATCAGGCTCATCTTCTTCAGAATCCTCTATGTCAGATTTATTTCTGACCATTCTTTTTCTCCTCTTTGTAGGTGTAGCCTTCATAGTTTGTTCCTTTGTTTGCTACTTTTTTTGCTTTGTTGGCTTCTTCCTCTTATAGGTCCTTACTTGACCTTTCTTAATAGGTGTAGTATCAATCTTAGTAGTTTGAATCATTGTCCTCTGCTTCTTTGTAGGAGGTGGAGGTGTATTAGATTTAGTTTCCTTAAAGTCTAATTTATGTTCATCTTGCCCTTCACCGATGGTGCCATGTTCATCGGTTTCCTCGGTTTGTTCTTGATCCTCCTCATTTACCGATAGAATCTTTTTAAGATTCTTAACCATTTTATTCTTCTTATTGACAGTCTTATTAATTTCTAGGCCTCTTTTTATCTTTGATATTTCTTCATAGGTTCCAAACCTTGGTTTCTTATTGTCAATAGGCTCATTGATCAATGCATCAATAGCATTGGTTGCTTGATCTATGTTAATTTCATAATCAAGTGGGGATAACCAAGGTGTCCTTGGTACAACCAGTTTTATGTGGGTGAAATTTATATCCACCATAAAACATATTTCATCCCTATGTTTTTCAATCAATTGCTTAGGGATCCTTGTTCTTTCCATCATCTTTTCCTTGAATTCAAGGAAGTATGCAGTCATAATAGATTCAAAATTATCTTCTAGTGACTTAATTATTTCACTAATCTATAATGTGATCAGTTTTGTGGTATCCCATTTCACTTTTCCTACTGAGAGGAATTATTCTTGAAAGTAGAAAAATTTACACATGATAAGTGAGATGAACATACATGTGTTAGTCTTTGCAGACCTAATTGTGTTCATGTTCTCATCAAGTTGCTCTAACAAGATCTCACATAGATCCATCTGTATGACCTTTGTAACTATTTTTTAACCTATGCTTACTGATTTTGATGATATGTTGTTCAGCCTACTTTCCTAAATGATCTTGTACCCAATCACACATGCATCGAATCTCAGTTCTTCGTCGGTGATGGTGTTCACTTTCAAACCTTTGTTATCCGATTAAGATTTTGTAAGCTTTTCAACTTCTAGCTTGGAAGGATGCTTATGTGCCTTAGGCTTGTCAAATATTAGATAATTGGTGATAGCATGAAGGACATACTTAGTGATTTGTTTGGGTTGATCCAGCCACAATTTCTGGTCATGCATTCTGCTAAGTGCCAACCTAATCCAGTCGGTCTTGAAGTCCCTTGGGAAATATAGGGCATTAGTTATACCTTTAACCTCTAAGTGTTTGTTCTATTCCTTTAGCTTGCCTTGTGCATCACAAAGATTCTTGTAGGCTTCATCCATCTCCAGAACACCTATTTCAGTGATCTTGCAGTGAATATAAGACCTTACATCCTCTATTACCAAAACCCTAGGTGGAATCTTAGAAAACACACTGGTTTCATTGGGTTGCGATGCAATCTCCAGGCATATCTTGTATTTGGGTTCTACACAGGTGTTATTCTTCTTTAACTTAATCACATTCTTCTTATCACTCTTGATCTTAGTAGTTCTTGAGGTGGTTGCCATCATTTTTCAAGTTTTAGGGCTTTCTTGAAAAATAACAATAGAGTACTTTCGGTGCCCTCGGTACTTACTTCGATCCAAAGAACTAGAAAATGATCTATTTTCTATGTGCATGGATCAAGTTGAGGTCTCTCTATTTAATACTCTTCAATTGCTCTATTTTTTCTTTGATTTTCTCTTTAAATCACTTGTGCAAAATGAAGTGCTCCCATCGACTATTTATAGACTTTTTCCCTAAGTATTTGTCATAAATACTCAATGACTCATTGGAACATGAAGATGAAGTTCATCGGGAAAAATTCCAAAATCATTGTCAGTGTTTTCAAGATGCTCGAGATGGCTATTAAGAATTTTTCTTTTACCGACGGATAGCGGTATTCTTTCGTGACAACTTTATAACTTTACTTTCTTACCGATGAGTGTCAAGTTACATTAGCAACACAGCCATTTTATGTGTTGACCGACAATTTTTGGTAAGTGTAAACAACTCATCCATTATGTTCATCGATGATTTTTGGTATGTATATACTAATGGGGTTGTTTTCTTATAATTGTAACAAGTAACATAATAAGCATCTTTATTCTTGCATATTTTGAATATCTATCAATTGTATAATGGAATTGATGCAAAATATGACTTGGTGTAGTGTAGTTCCATACCTACTTGTTCAGCTTAAGTGGGGGTGGTGATGTCACCAGATCTATTTGATGGGGTGTCACAATTTGCATTGCTTGGTCCATCTTCATCATTTCTTGAATCTTTTCTCCACATTTTGTCTCTAGCCCTCTGGATATCTTCAATGGTATTTCAATTGAGATATGTGCTTGTCTCTTTCATTCAGTCTATGCAATCCTATTTGAGATTATGAACTTTGTGGAAGTGTAAGCATGTAATTCTAGGGTTTGACTAGCCTCTAGACCTTTTGGTCCATGCCCTCATGCAGTTTTCAGCAATGTGACCATATCTACCACATGTTGTATAGTTTGTCCAAGTATTGTAGTCCCATACATATTGATTACCGATTCTCTTTGGTTGATAGGGAGTTTCTTGACCTTTTGGCTTCCATGCTTTCCTTTTCTTTTTCCACCATTCATTAGATATGTGACCATTCATCTTGCATGTAGGGAAATATTTATCCATGTCAGTTTCCTTCTTTGGTTGATCCATCTTAGATTTATATTCATATGTTTTATGTCCTTTCTTGTTACATTTATAACAAAATTCTATGAATGAAGATGTAGGTTTAGGAATACCTTTCATTTTTCCTCTACACACATTTGATGTGTGCCCTTGCTTTCCACAATGTTTGCATGTCATCTTTCTTAGTCTTGGACTTTCATAGACATTCTTTGGATTGGCTTGAGTTGATGATTCTCCATTTTTGGTAAAGCCTAGATCATTGTTTTTGTTGACTCTTTGTTGTCCTTCAAGAAAATCATCCATTCTTTTATTGCTCTCTTCAGCCTTTCTGATAACTTCATTATGTTTTTGCTTAATTCTAACCTCATGCTTTAGTTTTTCATTCTCTTCTCTTAGTTCATCGATAGCCTGTACTCTTTCAATTAGTTCTATATTCATTTTGTTTTCTTCTTGACTGATTATAATAATTTGATTTTTGAAATCATGGTGATGCTAAGCATGTCTTTGAATTTATAACTCCTCCTCTTGTAGTTTTTCTGTAATCTTCCTTTTTTCATCAATAACAAGTGTTATTTCTATTTTAGCTTGTCTAGCAGAACTCATCACATCAATCATTCTTACCATTTGGTTCTATGGACCAATTTTCAGAATCTTTATTTTCTTTGTTAGATGATGATTGATCTCCTTCAGATTTGTGATGTTCTCTTCTGATGTGTGTGATGCATTAATTGTATTTGATCTTGAAGATTCAAATAAATTTGGAATCTCTTCGTCATGATAATATTTTTCATTGCTCTAGGTTGCCATACCTTTCCTCTCATCTAGAAAATCTCTCATCTTGATTCTAGCTTCTTTATAATGGTCATAGAACATCTGTATCTCAAACTTTTTGTTCTCAATATTTTTATCAATTTTGTACTTCTCCATTTATGATCTTTTCTCTTAAACCTTTAAGCTTTTCCAAGAAGAGAATTAGCTTTGATATTGTTAGTAAAAAGATTTGTCTTTTTACAATTATTCATAAAATGACTCGAAATGCCCTGAACTCAAGACACAACCTGTGACTTACAGTTGAGTCACTTGTAATGGCTATGTGCAAGTGTTCTCCAAGTTTTGACATGAAGGCTCAGATCCCTTCATAAGATTTACAAATAATAAAACATTGGGTATATCTTTAACTAGAAGACAAAAAGACATTAAAATTCATCCATCAATATGGAATGAATGTGATGATAATTTAAGGAATGAGAAAAGAACAAAAAAAATGGCCAACAGACCACCAATTTAACCTTCCCAACATTGAGAAATAAAGAAAGATTTAACACTTTATCTTACGTGTATGAAACATAAAGCCAACTAACCTTATGATTTATACTTGTAAGATAAAGTGTTAAATATTTCTTTATTTCTCAGTGTTGGGGAGGTTAAATCAGTGGTCTGTTGGCCATTTTTTTTGTTCTTTTCTCATTCCTTAAATTATCATCATATTCATTCCATATTGATGGATGAATGTTAGTGCCTTTGTGTCTTCTAGTTAAAGACATACCCAATGTTTTATTCTTTGTAAATCTTATGAAGGGAGTTGAGCCTTCATGTTAAAACTCAGAGAGCACTTGCACATAGCCATTGCAAGTGACTCAACTGTCATTCGCAAGTTTTGTCTTGAGTTCAGGGAATTTTGAGTCATTTTATGAATAATTATAAAAACACAAATCTATTTACTAACAGATTTTTGGCAACTCTGCTGGGGATCCGAAAATGAAAGATTAGTGCTTTCTTTCCTTAGTAAAATTATTATCTCTATAAAAAGAGATTGGCGACTTTGTGCTTGAGCTTTCAATTCTTGGTAAAAGAGTTCCAGTGCTCTCTTTTGTCAGAAACTTGAAGGTGTCTCCCTGAGGATGAAGATTAGTGACTCTGGTTCTTTTCGGTAGAAGAAGTCTAGTATTCAATGGCTTTGGTTGTTGCACATCCATGGGGGGCTTAGATTGGACCGTTTTCTTTACCCCAATTTTCAACCTTGCCTAAAGGAGCAAGTGAATACTTCTTAAAGTTTGTTGGCAACATAAATCAAGATCTAGATGATCATATTAAAGTAGCTACAGTTGCCGGTGGGATTCTTGGTGTGCAGGAAGAGAACATCTTTGTCAGACTATTTGTCTAAAGCCTCACTGGAAGTGCAGCTGATTGGTTCCAGAATTTGCCAGATGGTTGCATCACTTGCTAGAAAGATCTTAAGGTAAAATTTCTTCAGAGGTTTATGCCTGTAGTCAATGTTGCTAGGTTTCTATTAAAATTATTTCAAATCAAGATTGAAAAAGGGGAAGCCTTGAGGAATTTCATTGATAGATTCAATAGAAGTGTCGGTAAGATCCCTCTAACCAGTCAAACGAGTGAGAATAACTAGTTGTGTGTCTTCATTTCTACAATGCAAATTGAAATTAGATTATTGCTTCATCATCTAAAAGTGCAAAGGTTTCAAGATGCACAAAGGGAGGCTGTTAGTTTGGATGATGATATGATCATTAGTGGATTAAGATGTGCTAAATCTTCGCAAGAAAACATTTGTCTCTATGAACAACAGTATTATCCAAAGGTAAAGCCTAAAAAGAAAAGGCTTGTTTTTGAAATGATAAAACCAGAACCCCTTACCTTTGTCCATCAAAATTTGATAATTTTTAATAGTGAAGATTTTCTAATGCCTCCTGTGATTTAAAGTGGTACCTATAATTAAGCTGGAGCTTATCATTTGCATATTGAGTATGATGATGAATATTTTAAAGAGACCACACCAGCTATGAACCATTGTTTTAATGTGACCAAAATTTTTTGTTTACACATTGAAAATTATGATGAACACATTTCTCAATCAATGGCTTGTCTAGGTGTTTCTCCTGTAGGAGACGAGCTTGATAAACATAAATCCAATGAAAGTTTAGTAATAGCTCCCCCTTTTTCAAAATTTGGATTCTTCTTTTGAAATTTCTAATACAATTTCAGTAATCAAGGTTGATCAGAAAAGTATGTCAGATCAGCATGACCAAGAAAAGATTCATGGGGAAGAAACAAAAGGCATTCTCCAATTTGATGGGCAGATGGAATATGAAACCTTTCTATTTGACCACACACCATCTCATGAGAAATGGTTGCAGCATAGAGTTTTGGAGGAACACAAAGACTCTTTTAAAGTCATGGTTGATCATACTACACAACTAGAAACAATAGTGACTTGCTCGGGTACATCTTTTATTCAACATAGATTTGTTGGTACCAAATCAGCTGGGAACTTGTTGTTAGATGTTTCTTTTTCAGAGTTAGAGTCTTTTAGATTTGATACCTCTGATATATATTCAGCCAGTGACTTTGATCAAGAAAGTGTAATAGATCATCAAGACCAAGAAATGCTCAAGGGTGGTAATACTGAAATAGAAAATTTCTTGGATACTGATTACGAATGTTTTTAGTTTGGTCACATGGAAATTAATGAAAAGATGCCATAGCTTAAAACACCAAAGGGTCTTGACAAAAATGAGGTGCAAATTATGGGGAATCCTTTCTCTCCCATGATGATTCCATGCATGAAGCCTGAGCTAGAGGCTTACCAGACTGGTCATAAAGGTGTGCAATATATAGACCACCCCATTCAAAATTATGTCAAAATGTTATTTCCATAATTATATGGAACAAAATAGTTATTTGGGCCTAACATGTTGTTTCAAAGGATTTTCCAATGCATGGTGATCAAATCCTTCCTTATAGCTACTGGTGGAGGGTTTCTTGGAGTGATGCATCTCATATTCCAACCACTTTTTCACACCAGCACATACTTCTCTCAACCGGTTAATGGCTTTCCATAAGCAGCCAGATACATTCTTCAAGGTATGGGTTTCTCACCCTATCATTTGTACATAAATTTTTGTTGTGCCTAGGTTTAGTTTTCTTTTGGTGGTGTTTAGTGTAGTTGGTTTGTTTTAGTTGCTAGTAGTTTAGGTGTTTTTGGCTTTTCCCCTACTTTTCCCTTCTTTGCAAGCAGATCCTCTTTGTCTCCTTCCCTATGACTCTGTTTCCCAATGGATGAGCACTAGTCTTTTACCAGAGATTTCTGGAATCTTCATGTCCCTCACGACCCATATCCCTAGTCAGAGCCAGTTGTTGTCTCACTTTCAGCACCCAAGTTCCAAAGTTTTAAATCTAGTCCTCATAGAAAGATTTCCTAAATTGTCCCAATATTTGTTTTGGTTTTGTTAACATTGTTTTTAAAGCTTATGTTTCATAAAGGATCATTCAGGGTGAACTATGAATTTGAACCTCAAAGTTCAAAGTTCAAGTTTGAAACGCAATTTTCAAGGTTCAAAATTCAAAGTTCATGTTTGAAATGCAGTTTGCAAGGTTCAAAGTTCAAAGTTTAAGTGTGAAATGTAGTTTGCAAGGTTCAAAGTTCAAGGTTCAATGACATAATGTAAAATGTAGTTTCAGGTTTAAATATCCAATGCCAAAGTGCAGATTTGAGTTTGAGTTTGAAGTCAAAACATGAATTCAGAAGTTTAGAATAGTGAGATGATCAAG
The DNA here is from genome assembly GCA_018584345.1 of Thuja plicata. NCBI lineage: Eukaryota > Viridiplantae > Streptophyta > Pinopsida > Cupressales > Cupressaceae > Thuja > Thuja plicata. The sequence goes on along the minus strand of MU217065.1, from coordinate 461,793 downwards.
TTGAAAGGTGCCTTTCAATCTAGAAAATTGTAGAGTGGAGGTTTTCCTCATTTTTGAGATCACTAGGTCTCATCTAAGAAGGAGATAATGACTTTATAGTTGCCAAATTCAAAGGAACCGAATATGCATCAATAACTTGGAGATACAGAGATATTCATAAATCCTATTGAAGGAATATATGCATAGGCTTATCAAATTGTAGGGTTCATTCTCATTCTGAAGCTGATTTGAATTATCTCCTTATCAAATAATAGCATGGGAGAATATGTTACCATTCCTATAGTTCAGAGGCATCTCCAAAAGCTTATATATCTCTCAGGATTAACCTTCCAATCTCACATGTATTGTTATAGAGATTAAATTTGAAGGGAGAAAGCATAAATTGATTTCCAAATTAGATGAGAATGGTCACAGAAGTTTGAAGCAGAGTGGACTGACTGCAAATTGCTTGATGAAATGCCTCAATAATATCTTTCCTCAAACAAAAGTAGAGATTTCTGATAAATTAGTAGAATTTGATCCTCAATGTTATCCATCAAATTTGTGTGGAAAGAAGGATTTAGGAGCAGCTATGGCAACATCAATGACTCAGACTTCTATGGCCACAAATTGGTCAAAGACAGAAAAAAAAAATTCTAGAAAGCATAAAACTGGGTCTCGGTGTGAGGGGCATATGTTTTTACTCAACCGTTGGATTTTTCTCAAATTGATATATGTTATGTAAAGGCAAGTTGCATAGGCTTACAACAGAGCGATTTCCATAATGATGCCTAAAACAAAAGTTATTTTCTATAGACTGCGAGTGTGTAAAACTATCATAAAAATGACACTCACATTTTTTCTAAAATTTTGGTTGTCTTCAACAAAGTTTCATGTGTCCAAAATATAACTACATACATCATTAATATGTTAAGTTATATTATTATAAACTTTTAAGTCAAAAGTTTACAAAGATATCAAACACACAAGGAGAAAATCATCGAGAATAGAAGGTGAAAATAAATGAAGTTACTTTCAAGAATCAGTTATAGCAATCAAAAAACTATTTAGAAAGGCTATTTTTATTATAAAACTATTGGCTAAAGAGGGGTTTTTTTTTTCCAAGATTCTGTCGGCTGGAGGGAAGGGAAAACTATTTTCTGAGATTGAAACAAAGAGGTGGAGGGAAATGATATTTTTATTTTTGCAAATCTTGTAAATGCTGCAAGGATATAAATGATTTGTCAGACATTTTATTAAATGTTTAAGAATAAAGGGGAAACCTATATATTTAATCTGTAGGTTTTGATATGTGTTTTCCTGATTGAAATAAATTTGTGGTGATTCTGATCATTTTTAAACTTTGTCCTACTCATTTTTTCAAGTAAAAGTATAAATCATAAGGTCAGTTGGCTTTATGCTTCATACACGTAAGATAAAGTGTTAAATATTTCTTTATTTCTCAGTGTTGGGAAGGTTAAATTGGTGGTCTATTGGCCATTTTTTTTTTCTTTTCTCATTCCTTAAATTATCATCACATTCATTCCATGTTGATGGATGAATGTTAATGCCTTTGTGTCTTCTAGTTAAAGACATACCAAATGTTTTATTCTTTGTAAATCTTATGAAGGGAGTTGAGCCTTCATGTCAAAATTTATAGAGCACTTGCACATAAGCATTGCAAGTGACTCAACTATTAGTTGCAGGTTGTGTCTTGAGTTCAAGGTATTTCAAGTCATTTTATGAATAATTGTAAAAAGACAAATTTGTTTACTAACATATACCAATTGTTGGGATTAATGGGAAGTACTACTCAGAGGGGAGGGGTGAATCAGTACCTCTAAAATTTTTAACTCTTTTCACCATTCATCATTAGTAATCATTCTTTACTATATTACCTACCATTACTATTTTTTTTTATCGGTAAAAGGCCGAGGCCAAAAAATTTATTAATATAAATGTAAAATTACAATCTCCATTCACTGTGGGCACTGGTAGGAAATAATGGAGAAGAAAACCTCCAGTCTAACCTGGGACCTAAGTCCAGATCAATAGATACATAAAATATGAGGGCATTCCCTCATTTACATCATAAATGGACTTATCCATTAATATATGGGCATAAAACCTTCTGCATTTAAAGTACAATATGGAGTCTTCATGTGATATAATGGCAGTATTTTCTTCATCCTTGTATTATGTAGTATCCCTCTTTGGCTTATTATTCCTTTTCCTCTGAAATGAGTCTTTCCAAATCTTTATTATGGTTCCCTTGAAATCTGATTCTTTATCCATCCTGATCCTGTATCGCTTATCTAATTTCCAAGCTCTGGGTATATGGAGTCCATATATACTTTCAATACTTGTTCCTACATATCCTATCTTATACACATATTTACAGCCTACTGTTAAAAAAAGGTGATTAAATGATAGTGGAATCAACCTTAAAAAAATATGATATACTTTGTGGGATAAGTAGAAGACAATTTTTAATTTGGAGTGAATAGGTTCCCTTTTACTATATCTATTTATATATACTAATTAAATGAAACTATAAATTGAAAGTTAAATTTCTATATCTTGTAAAACCCTCAAGTCCTTTATGATCTATTATACATATCAGCCTTATTTGAGAGGACATGCATCCTAAAATAGTAATCTATTCATCTAAAATATCAACTGAATTCTACATTCTTATGAAATAAATCAGTCAAAAAAAGGATATAGTTCTGTATTTTAAAATCTTATATGTTCATTCAGTATTCTTGTTAGAGCTTCATGTATTATATGTCTGTCCATTGTTTAACATAGTAACATACTATTCTAGCTACAATCTACCTCTAGTTTTCTACACCCTTTATACATGTAACTAGTCTTGGAGCTTATATCTACCTACTTGCGTAGGTGCCCAAAGCTGATATTGCCCATGTTTCATCTTAGAATCATTGCAGAAGCCTACAATAAATCCTAGATAAGAAGCGGCACAAGAGGATGCCAAAAAAATCTAATAATCCTTATCTTGAAGTCTAACCTAGCATTTATATTAGACTTCAAGACAAGAGATTATCAAAATAATCCTATCCTAAATATCCTATAATCATTCTATTGAAATTTCTGGATTGATATTGTCCATTTAAGAGGGAGGCAACTATACACACATCCTTTGTATGAGATATTCCTACTACCATTAGTCCTCCCACCTTTTATGAATCTTTTTTGAAATATGTATATGTTTGTCAAAATATGCCTTCTGCAATTACTGAAGTTAGTTTCATTTATGTGCCTATAACAACATTCCTGTAATTTATACAAGTGTCTTATATTAATTGCAATTCTTCTATTCATCTTCTGTAGTATACTTTCCTATTTTCCTAGATTAGCCTTATCTATAACAGAATATCAAGAGTTATACTTATATAATCATTTTCTTATTAGAATGCAGCACGATGGGAATCATTGAAACCTAAGAGTTTATAATCAAAAACCAAAATACTACATAAACTACTAACATCAATACCATTTGTAAGCATCATTAATAACTGTATGAGAATATTAATATTAGATTACTATATATATATATATATATATATATATATATATATATATATACTCTAATTTCAGATTTAAATCTATTTATATTACTAGTCCCCTATATGTTTATGAAACCATACATATATACATCTGTGTATACCTGTATTTGTATCTATATATACTTTGGTATATAAATACAAGTATACATATATGTATATATGAATATATGTGTGTGTGTGTGTGTGTGTGTGTGTGTGTACCGATTCTAACAAATATTACAACTTCCCTCTATTTCAAATTTACACCTTATCT
>MU217065.1:422142-436151 GCA_018584345.1 Thuja plicata | reverse complement strand
TGAACACTCAGAGTCAGAATATGATAGTGGTAGTGACAGTGATTATGCACGTCCTACTATGTATTCTTCACCACAACAAGCCTCAGAGAAAGAAATGGCTGAGATTCCATAGTTGCAGGGAGCAGAGGGGCACATTATAGATCTGACAGTTGCTACCCAGCTTGATGATGTAGAAGATCCTACTGCAAAGAGGCATAAATTGGAAGTAGGGCAGCCTTCAGTGGAAGGACAAAGTAAGAAAAAAGATAAGGCCAAGGCCTTAGTACCTGGCACTAGGTTATATGATCATAACCTAAGAAAGACAATCAGGGAAGGCAAGATGCAATGGCTTGACCTAGAAGATGATGTTGAGATGCCACTCAAGGCTTGTGTTGATGAAAGATTTCTTCATCAACAAAAATTTCTAGATGATGATAGCTTCATTAAAGTAGAGGAGTTTAAAGACTTCGTAAGATGGCATAAAATAGAGAATCTCAGATCCCAATTAATAGTTGATGGGAAAGAAATAATAGAAAATGAAGCCCTAGTGGCTTTACAGAATTATGACCCTAAAAATGAGGATATTTCACCCAAGGATGCCAGGAAGATGGTGCTGGGAAGTGGAATATTATTGGCTGAGGGATGGGATTTGGCATCTGCCTTCATCATAGACCAAATTAGAAAATAGCCAGATCTCAAAATGGCTAGTAAGGTCCAGATGGGAGATATGATAAAAGGATTTGGGTATAGCCCAAAATCCCAGGCTTTTGCAATGTGGAGCCTAAGCCCAAAGGACCAAAAGCCCCAGTTAGTAAATATTCAAGAAAATATGGTTGGCAATCAAATGGTGTGGTCTGTACAAAATATAGGGGACTTAGAAATCTCTAAAACTATGTCACATTGGGCTCACCTAAATGAAGATAAGACTAAACAATTGTCTAAGAGGTATATTACTTTGCTGGAGGAAACAAGTGCATTATCTAAGGACAAGGATATGTGCCACATACAATTGTACCAGCGGGATCAGCTGATCAAGACATTAACAGAAGAATTAGAAGCAAAGCCTGAGGTGGTATATGTACCTGCACAACCACCACCAATGCAAATTGAAGATAAGCCTAAATCAGAAGAGGCTGTGGAATAAAAGGTAGATGAAGAAAAGGGAAATGCAATTACTTTGAAGGCATTGAAAGGTATACTACAACATAGAATTGAGGTTCTAGAGGAGAAAATTGGTGTTGTAGTCAATACATACAATAAGTTGCCAGCTTTGCATACTGAGGTAATGGGATACCTTGCCATTCTAAACCCTTACTTTACTAAGTGGTCTGCTAGGAAAAAATTATTTGAGAAGTTGTCATCTTTACAAGCCATAAGGCCAGATTTTCCTGAAATAGTAACTGAAGTGGGAGATGAGATCAAAAGAGTTAATATTTCTCTCTCATTCTTTAAAGGAAAATTAAATCAGATAGAAGTTAAATTGAGCCTATTTTTAAATGATTTTAATAATTGTATTCCTTCCTTAAGGGGAGATGATGACCAAGTAAAGGTTGTAGATGCCTAGAAGAGTGAATTTGACACCAAGATGCCTAGTGATGAGGCATTTCTTTTAGGAGCAGATGTTGATATAGAGGGATTTAATAAAATATTGGATGAAGCCTTCAAAGTAGAGACTAATATCAAAAAATTCCTACTTGATGTCAAAAACATCACTGATGCTAGATGGGACAGACAAAAGGTGCAAGTATAGAGTACTCAAGATTTCAAGTGGCCATCGGATGATGAGGTTAAAGCTTGGGAAGTGATGACTACACCAAAGAAAAAGAAGCCAGTAGTAGAAGAAGAAATCTTGGATGATGAGTAAGGTGAACACCTGGCACTGTACTGTTCAAGACAAGAGGGACAGTTATTGCAAAAGGAGGATTTAGGTGAGTATGCAAGCATAGCTATCCAGACACAACATAAATACTACCAGCTACCTTCTATATCAATCTGATTGCAGTCTCCAGATCAGGAGAAAAACTAAGAATATCTGTTATATCTTTTTAACTTGGTAACTCCACCACTTTCTCTCTCTTTCTTTTTGTCTCTCTTGTAACTTTAGGGTTAGGTTTTCTATGACCATCCAACGCTTGTTGCATCCTTAAGGAATTCCAAGATGGTCAAAAAACCTTTATATAGCAAAAAGAGTTGTAATTGTAAGAGGTCTTTGATATTGGAATTTTTTGGAGAAAAGAGATAATATACTGAAGAATTCAGATGTTCTGAATTTCTGTCTATCTTTTGGTGTTACACAATCATTCATGTATGAAATCTGGATCATATAAATAAAATATGGTGCAATTTTACTCTCTTCAATTTCTGTCTCTTTATTTTCTATGTATGCTCTTTTATGTTTAAGTTTGCAAGGCATTCTGAAACATTTTGGTTATAAGGTAACTATCTAATTTCTTACAAGTTTATTTTAAGGAAGGAATTAAGTTTTGTGAGTAGTTTCAGGGAGCATGATGGTTTTTTAAAGATTTGACACAATAGTTTAGAGGTGAAAAGGTAATTTGTAAGGCAACTTATCTGAATTGCATGTGGGTTGTAAGGCAACTTACTGTATTTTGTTTCTATGAGATCTCATTTTATTTTGACTCTATATCCCAAAGGATAGGCACTGGTCCAAAACTGGCTCTGATAATCTATCATTGTTCAAGTTATTTCAAAGTATCAAAACCAATTCAATTAAAAATACTTTTTTTATTGAGAACAAATGAGCTGAACTCATAAGGATTTGTATCAGTAGGATACTATTCAATTTGTTAATCCCTTGAAGAGTGGATCATTAGGTTATCCCTCCTACATCAAAAGGAAGAAGGATGAAAATCCTTGTATCACTGGTTCTTGCTATATTCACAACCATGATTTGTGTGGTTAAATCTTGCATCTGGTTATGCTTGGTCATTTGTAAGGTGATTTATCAGTTGGTATAAGAAAGGTACATAGAAAATCAGTGTCCACACTATAATATACTGTGTAAACAGCAATCATAAAAGGTAAAACCTGCCAGAGTATATGTGGAGCTCAAAAATGAAGGACCTTATCCAGTCCTTAGCAATTAGGCTTTTCTTGTCTCTGAATCAGTATTAGAAGGCATAGTGTTCAAGTAGTCATTTCAAGCACTGTGGTTCATACAAGAAAAATCCCTAACAAATTGGCGACTCTACTAGGGATTAAAGAGATTGTAAAGTCTTGCTAAAAAACCATATTTGTGGTTACTTGTAGGGTACCCTCTTGATAAGTATTCATCCCAAGTTTTTGGGTGGCAACTCTAAAAGGAAATCTCTAAGATTAGTGCTAAATAGATAAATGTCTTACAAAATGAATACTAGGTCAAGAGTAAGAACTGACCCAGAAAGGGTATTACATGAAGGAATCCCATCCTCCTCAACGGTTGGGGCCTCTTGGAGGAAAAAGAAAAATCAAGTTGACATGGATGAAACTCCTCTAAAAGGTGAAGAAACAAATGTCAGAAATGATAGGAATACTATTCAGCACTCTCATGATGGAAATACTTCAGATTATGAGGAGGCTACTGAAAGAGTATTAGACACATCCACACTTACTTCTACTTCAAATGAGAGAGAAGAGATTACTACACCTAGTTTAGATTTAGAAGATGCTCCTTCTGATATGCTGGCCAATGAAGAGAAGTTCATTTTGAAGCAGCTTGCCCTGGTTCAACAAATGAAAAAGGAAAGAGAAATAAGAAAGCAAAGAAATGATCATAAGACTCTTGATAACAATATAAAAAGACTTCCAAAACACCAAACTATGAAAGAGACAGAGAAGCCTCAGAAAAACAAAGAGATACCATTCACTCATAAAGCTTCTGTTTTACAAATAAATAAGGGTAAACAAAAGATGGGTGAAAATAGAGATCAAGAGCCTAAATTTCAAAAACCTTTGGTTGAAGAGATGTCTAAGTTAGAAATTGATTTAGAAAAATTAAGAATTGAGAAGGAAACCACGGAAAAAATGTTGGAAAAAGCCCAAATAGAAGCTGTTACAATTGAAATGAAGAAAAAGATTGATTTTTTATAGTCTTCAAAGTATTCATTTTCGGGACCAGAGAATAATACATCTTTTAGAGGAAAAGCTACTATGGCTAAAGAAGATGATAGTTTGCAAAGGAAACCACTACATAATGAGAGGTACAAACAATTTGATTTTGTTGGTATCCCTGGATACCCCAATGCTTTTCCTAAAGATGTGGGTGATATAGGAGAAAAGCTCCCAAAGTTTGTTGGTAATAATGTGATTTCTTGTGAAACACATTTAAGAAAATTCATTGACTTTGTTGATGACTTGAATATCACCCATGAAGATGTACTAATGAAGCTATTTTTTCAGTCCCTTATTGAAGATGCAAGAGAATGGTTTAGAAGCCTAGCTAATGGCTCTGTTGTTTCCATGGATGAGTTGATTGAGTTATTTAAAGATCGGTATGGAGACAAAACAAATAAGGGTTTTTTACTGAATAAGTTTAATAATATCAAGAAAAATTACAATGAAGAGGTTACACAATTTAATACAAGATTTCAAAGAGTTATGCATAACCTATTTCAAAAGATAAAGCTAGATGAGGAAGTATGTCAAGCAACTTATTTAAATGCCTTTGATTCCAAGATGGGATATGCTCTGAGAGATAAAAACCATAGAACACTAATTGATGCTTATAAAATAGCATTCAATATTGAAATGAACAGAAGAGTATCTGGTAAGTTAAATAGGAGAGATGATCCTAGGTTTAGTAGGAGCAATTTGAAAGAACCAGAATACAAGGAATATAGAGCTCCTCAAAACAATAAATCTCTTCACAATAATACTTACAATCCTCATAACAGAATGAAAAATCACCCATATGGAACTCAGTTCAAAGATGGAAAGCCTTTCACTGCACCTAAAAGGGAAAGAATAGATAATAAGACTCCAGACCCTCTTCATAGAAGTTCAGTCCATTTCTGCAATGAGGAGACTTGGTGTGAAGCTTGTGAGGCTCCTCATAATCCTGATTTTTGTGTCATTTCCTTGGATCTAAAAGAAAATGAGGAACAAGAAAATGATGAGGGGGAATAGTGTGATCATAGTATGACTAACACTTATTCATGCCATGATACTGATTCAAACAGTGAAGAGGAAAATCATGATTCCTATGTTTCACAAAGGAGGGTTGAAAATCACCACCAATAGATCTTATCTGACAGTGAAGTTGGTGAAAATGATGATAATATTAGATGCTATGCTCAAGATGGACAAGATGTTCCATTCATAAGAAAATTTTCATATGAAGAGAAGGCTAGAATTACTGCTGAGTTAGTGAATAAAGCTAGAAGCAATTATCATTTAAGAAACAGGGTGGTACGTGGAACTAGTAGCCAGCCCTCAGGTGTTTTCATAAAAGACAATAAACCAGACACTAAGTATGTCTAGAAAAAAGAAGAACCTAGTGAAAATGTTAAAAAACACAAGGTCAAGATCATCACAAAAGTTGTAGAGCCAAATGTTATACAAGATCAAGATGAAAAGGACCAAGAAAAAATTGTTCCTGTTCAAAAGATAGAAAATAAAAGGTTGAAAGAGCCATTTCAAAAGAAACACAATGAAGAAAATGAAGTTATCATTGATAAGTCAAAACATGTAGATGGTTGTTATACTCCAGTTGACATGGGTCAATTCTTGTCTCAGATGATAGTTAAGGTACCATTTTTGGAAATGATGAGGATCAAGGAACATAAGGAAAAGGTGATGTCATTATTAAACAGTGTACCTATAATAAAAATTCAAAACCCAGTGGATGTATCTGAGAGGCCACCTGTCAAGGGAAATGAGGATGAGATGTTGACATCTAATATCCCTCAAATATTCTTGAATGCTACTTCTTCTCCAAAGGTGGTAGACCCATTTTTTCTTTCATTAATAATCAATGATAAAATGCTCAAGAATTGTATGATTGATTTAGGAGCCTCAAATATAGTTATGCTGGTTGAAATCATGAAGGAAATGGGCCTACAAGTTGATACACCTTATGGGAGGTGTAGAGCTATGGATTCTAGAGAAGTCCCTATAATTGGTACCATTGAAGCCATGCCCTATAGACTGGCACTTTGTCCTGATATAGTGATGACAATGAATGTTCTTGTGGTTGATATACCACCTCATTATGGAATGTTATTATCGAGAAAATGGAGTGCCTCAATGGGAGGAAGTATACAAAATGATTTGTCATATGCTACTTTCAATATTTCTGGAGAGAATGTCAGTGTTATAAGAGAGGGCTGAACTCCCCAAATGATATAAAAATATGAGGATACTCATGTTAACTGTTGCATTGACATAGACATGGAAAATTTCAGAATGCAACAGGATGAGTATAAAGATCAAGGAGCAGATTTTTTAAGTAAGGAATTAATTGTACAAGGAGATGGGATATGGAAAATGTACTTTGATGGTGCTTGCTCTAAAGAAGGATCAGGGGCAGGAGTATTATTAATATTCCCATCAGGTACAACTTTTAAATACTCATTTCTGCTGGCTTTTCAGTGTACTAACAACACTGCAGAATATGAGGCCTTATTTTTAGGACTTGAAATTGCTATCAAACATGGTATAAAATTTTTAAAGGTTTATGGTGACTCTGAGTTAGTGGTAGCACAAGTCAGATCCAAATATGCTGTAAAAAATGACAGATTGAAACTGTACAAATATGCTATTTCGGATCAAATTGAGATGTTTGATGCTTTTAATATAACCTGGTTGGAAAGGTCAAAGAATATTATGGCTGATTTTCTAGCTAATGTTGCTTTGAAAAATGATGATTTGACCCTACATGGAGTATCAATACTCAAAGTAAAGACAAGACCAGTTGTCCCAAATAACATATATAACTGGGAAGTGTTCCAAGATGATCAAGATATTCTAAGGTTCATGCAATGTTTGGACCAATATGAAAACCAGAGCATAGATTGCAGTTCCTTATTAGAATTAGATGATGGAAAGGAATACATCTTTGGAAATGAAGTTGTTCAATTAAGTTCTGATCAGATTCCTAGGGGTTTGGTTGAACTTGAAGCGTTGTTTGCTAGTAAGAAAAATGATTCAACAAAGATAAGCAATGCCAACATAGAGGATTTAGAAGAAATAAATTTAGGATTAGCAAATAGTCCTCAGATAGTTTATATTGGAAAAGGTTTGGACTCTCATATGAGGATAAATTTGATCAAATTACTGAGAAAATACAAGCATGTTTTTGCTTGGTCATATGAGGACTTGAAGGCATATAGAGAAGACCTTTTTCAACATGAAATTCCTTTGAAATCAGATGTCAAGCCATTTAGACAGAAACAAAGGCCCATTAACCCCTTGTTGGCTCCTAAAATGCAGCAAGAATTGATAAAAATCAAGGATGCTGGGATAATTCAACCTATTAGACATTCAACATGGGTATCAAATCTAGTGCTAGTTAGAAAGAAGAATGGTGACATCAGACTATGTGTTGATTTCAGAAATCTCAATATTGCTTCATTAGAAGATAATAATTCATTGCCTAATATGGAAGCAATGTTGCATAAGGTGACTGGTTGTGAATTGTTGTCAATGATGGATGGTTTTTTAGGTTACAACTAAGTTCTAGTCAAAGAGTCAGAGCGATATAAGACTGCATTTACTACTCCTTGGGGAACATATGTTTATATTAGAATGCCTTTTGGTTTGATAAATGCAGGTGCAACTTTTCAGAGAGCCATGGACGTTGCTTTCAAAGAGTTTATTGATTTATTCATGGTTGTTTACCAAGATGACTTGACTACATATTCTAAGAGGGATAATGATCATTGTGATCATTTGGGTAGGATTTTTAATAAGGCATTAGAATATGGTGTTTCATTAAACCCTAAGAAATGTCACTTTGCAGTTAAAGAGGGAAAGTTGCTTGGACATATAGTATCCTGAGAAGGGGTAAGAATAGATCCTGAGAGGGTAGAAGCAATTCAGAAAGTAGTTGCTCCAAAAAACTTAAAAGGTGTACAATTTTTCTTAGGAAAGATTAATTTTGTCAGGAGATTTGTAGTCAATTTTGCTAAAATTGTGAAGCCCGTTCTGAAATTACTAAAAAGGGATACTAAGTTTGTTTGGAGTGATGAGGCCCAACAAGCTTTTGAAATGATAAAGAAGGCAGTGCAGGAAACTCCAGTGTTGAAATATCTAGATTACACTAAAACTTTCTCCTTGTTTTCATTTGCATCATTTCATACGATTGCTGCAATTTTGTTTCAGAAAGATGAGCAAGGATTTGAACATCCCATAGCCTTTTATAGTAAATCCTTGCAAGCTACAGAACTTAAATATGAAATTATGGAAAAGCAAGCATATGCATTGGTAAAAGCTATGAAGTCTTTTAGGCCCTACTTGGTTTGTGCCAAGGTGCAGGCCTATGTTCCACATTCAGCAGTAAAAGATATTCTCACACAGTCAGAGGTTACTGGTAAGAGATGCAAATGGATTACAAGGATTCAAGAGTTCAATCTGCAAATTAATATCACCAAATTGGTAAGAGGTCAAGGCTTGGCTAAACTAATGACAGAGGAGAACCTGGATTTAGTGCAACGGAATCAAATAGAAGAAAATGACCAAGCCATTACCAGTATAGAGAGGCAACCATATTACATTGACATTGTTTTCTTCCTCAAAAATGCTAAGTGTCCTGATTATTTGTCTGATAATCAAAAGAGAAGTTTGAAGTTGCAAGCTCAAAGATATTTTTTGATTCAAGGAGATTTATTTTGGAAAGATAAAAATGGTGTACTATTACTGTGTCTTGACAAATGTCAAGCTGAGAAAGTCCTAATTGAGATGCATGAAGGACAATGTGGAGGTCACTTTTCTGCTAAGACCACTGCCCATAAAATTTTAAGGGCAGGATATTATTGGCCTACTTTGTTCAAAGATACTTATACACATGTTAGGAAATGTGAACCATGTTAGAGGTTCTCCAATAAATTGAAATTGGCAGGTGCTCTATTGCTCAACCCGGTGGGTACTGAAGCTCCTTTTGTTGTATGGGGCATTGATTTTATTGGTGAATTTCAAGAAAAGTCTAGTGCAGGACACAATTGGATCTTAGTTGCCACAGATTATTTTACTAAATGGATTGAGGCTATCCCCACAAGGAAAGAAATGAGTAAGGTGGTTACTGAATTTCTATTAGAAAACATTTTGAGCAGATTTGGAGTGCCTAATAAATTAATAATGGACAATGCTATGAGTTTGAGATCAGAAGAAATGACAAGTTTTTGTGAAAGGTATGGGATTACAATATCATATTCATCCCCATATCACCCACAGTCCAATGGACAAGCTAAGTCTAGCAATAAAAGCATATTGAAAATATTGAAGAGGACTCTAGAACAAAATAAAAGGACTTGGCACACAAAATTGAGATTAGCTCTTTGGGCTGATAGGGTTACACTTAAAAAGGCAACTGGTCAATCTCCTTTTGAGTTAGTATATGGTGTACAAGCGAGATTGCCTATTAACAATTTATTACCTATTTGCCAATTCATTCAAGAGGAACATTTAGATATCTTTGACAATATGCAAAACAAAATGTTGCAGCTGATGGAATTAGATGAAATGAGGAGAAGTAGTCAGAGAGAAAATGTGAAGCTACAACAAAAAATGAAATATCTTTTTGACAGAAGGGCTACTGAGAGAAAGTTCCAAATTGATGATTTAGTTCTCCAATGGAATGCAAGGGCAGAGGATAAAGGCAAGCATAAGAAGTTTAAGTCTTTATGGCTAGGACCATTCATTATTGCAGAAAAATTTGGCAAGGACTCATATTGGTTGAAGAACATGGAAGGAGATCTTTTTGAGTTGCCTGTGCATGGGCATTTTTTGAAGCCTTTCTTTGAGTAAAGGTGCAAAGTGCAAGTAAGTATGTATTATATGTTCTTTTCCTTGTCCCTTGTTTGTAGGTTCTATATTTCCCCTTTTGTTTTAGGGTTTTGCTCCATTGTAAAAGTGGTCTGCAACTAGAAATTCTGTGGTTCTTTGTCATAAACTTTTTTTAACCAATCCGCATCAGAGCCACTATTGGTTGTATTTCTTGTTTTAGCAGTTTTCCTAGTTCCCTGTCCTTTTCTCTGTATTCTGGTGTTTTCAATTCAGTTATCTCTCGTTCATTGTGGCCTTACCTTGGTCAAGTTTTAAGGTTTTCAAGTCTAAACTTACCTTAATTTGCAAAACTCTAAAAACCCTAAGCCTCGTAGTATCAAACCCTAGGTCATGATGTTTCTGTTTCGTTGTTACTTTTTCTATCCACTTTAGGCATGTGATTTAATTAAATCACCTTGTCGTATTACTCCAAACGAATATTCCTTAAGTCTTCCCGACTTCGCATTTTCCTTTTGTCACATGGTCTCATTCAAGTTCAGCATATTCCTTTGGCACTATGAGACTCAGCGATTTCTTCATGTCGGGTAGTCGCAGGATAATTATATCATAAGGCTTTATGCAAAAGGGACCCACTTCTTTGTCAGGTAATAACAGGAAATTCTCAATAGTTATCAAAACGTCTTCAGACTTTATGATTACTTCATGTCACTTTATCGCTAGTTGAATCCAAAGTAAAAAGGTTAAGTAAGGCCTTCAGTCATGAGGTCTCAAGATGAAACAGTGGTTAAGAGATTTTGACTGAGACATCGTGACTGACCATCTGATGGTTTGCAGTAAAGTATAGTCGGGTTGTCGCTAGAACAAGATGATGACTCAGTTTTCCATTGTGAAGAAAGTCAAAAAATGACTACGTAACATGTGTGATAAGGTGAGTGGGTGTTAAAGTATCATCGCAAGGTAGCCAGAAGAAGAAAATGGACTCAGCGACAGTGAGACTAAGTGCTTTACTTTCAGTCGCAATGTCTGAGAAAGCTTTAAGGGTATGTAAGAAACATTTGGCGATTAAGCAACGGCCATAGGACATAAAGATCAGAGGATATAACGGTGGTCACAAAGTCTGAGAAGAAAAGTTCCCAAAGGGAAAATTCCTCCCGACTTGGTGATTAAGGTATGTCGCGTAGTCATCAAAAGTGGAAAAGGGGTGCATATAACCTGTTATGGTAAAATTAAACATTCAGGATTTATATTCCGCGATCGGGCGACTATGTATGGTCGTATAGTCTTGCCATGAAATAGAAACACTCGGTGACTAGAAGATAACCGTAAAAGGTTAAAGGAAACGGTTAGTCACAAGGTCTCAGAAAGGATAATGAGTTAGTCTTAACTGTGCGTGACTATGATTTCAATTGGGTCGCATGATTGCCAGATCGTGACTCAGGTCAGCCAAAGGTAAGAAAATAGATTGTTGCTATGTCTTGAGATAAACCATGGGTTAGTGACAGAGGCCCATGAAAAAGAGACCTTATACAGTCGCACAGTCGCCTAATTAAAAACTCTAAAAAACGGTGGCAGTTTTTGATGTGACAATATAAATCGCTCGGTAACAAATCACAGGCTTGCATTTTGATTACTGGGCAAAAAGAGTAGCTGAGATGTAAGACGGTTAATGAATCATAGTGTGACATGTCAGCTCTTTTAAATGTTGTATGATTATTCTGAAGATTCATTTTTGAAAATTTGATTTCCTGTAGAGCTCAGGAACTACGGCTAGGTTTTCATTCAAGTTCACAGCATGTCAAATTAATGACAGAACTGATGTTTCCGAATTATGAGCTGTGTACTCTAAATGATGGCTATAAGGAGTTGATGGTGCATTCATTTGCATTCACCATGTTTTCAATTTTCAGTGCCCAAGTTGCTAAGTTCTAAAAAAAAAGAGATATTTTGTTCAATTTGCAGTGTTTCCAAAGTTGATCAAAGAGTTCTAAATTTTAGGAAATTGTGCATAGAACGGTCAGTTGATCTCTGAGATACATTTGTTTCAATATCAGTAAGAAGTAAGAGATTCAACATGTTACAAGTATGAGTGGGGCTATGAGTGTTGCTTCGACGAGTGGAGGAAGTGAAGAGGAACAGAAAGGAAAGGCAAATTTTTCTGATGAATTCCTCCATCTCCTGCTTGGTTCAACATAGAATAAGAAGGCTAATGCTAATGTTCTCCTTGATGAGTATAAGGAAATTTGAGATGCTGTGACTCCAGGCACAATAGGTTTCTCCCTTTTCATTTATTTCTATAAAAATTCTGATAAGCCCATTCCAGTATCAAACCCTTGGACCTGTGGTTTGGCTAGGTTACTTGTTCCTGATGTCTTCCTAGATGTAGACCTATTCTTAAACCTAGCCAATCACTATGATGTTCTGACAAATACCATCAAAAGGGATGATGGCACTGCCCTTTTAATTTTGAATAGAAACTCATTCATGCAAGCTTTTAGCTTATTTAGCACCATGTCTACTAAAATTGACATGACAAGGTAGGAGAAGAGGTATAGTTTGAAGCCTGGTATTGCTAAAGGCTTATTGCAAAAACACATGTTGAAAGAAGTGAAAAAGTATTTAGATCCTATGGCCGAGAAAAATCCATACTATTATAAGGATCTACACTTCTACATTAAGTATATCTCTTATGCTCTGTGTAGAGTTCTAGGAAGAGATGGAGATGCAGAAAAAATCAATGCTAGCATCCTGATGATGGTGCTAGACTTACAAGAGGTGCATTCAAGAACCAGTTATGATTACATACAAGACATAATTGATGAAATTCATGAGGGTTTCATTGCAACCCAGAAGAGACTAAAGAATCCAAAGGAGAAGGAACCTAAATTTTTGTATTACTCAGTCCTCATGCATCTCCTCTTGTACTTCAATTTTGTAATCATGGACGTTAATAATCTAACTCCCCAGAGATTATACCAGTCAGCACCAAATCCTATCCAATTTTGGGTGAGGGTTTGGAATTACACTTCTAGGGAGTTTGACTACTGTGCTTTTTAGAATTGGATTGTGTATCCAATGGTGTAGAGTTTGGGAACAAGCAAAATAAGAGTTCCATTGAAGATCATACAACTGCTCAGGCCCTGTGATTATATAGATAATTGGCCTGGAAAACATAATTGGGGTGATTTCTTCTTGGAGGAGAATTATACCATTATCAGAGTATATGGGTGTATTCACCCACCTCATTTATTACCGTATCATGTGCCTACAAGAGTGGCTGCAATGGAATTCATATGGCAGTTATTATTAACAGATAATGAGCACTTTGCACTGCACAAGAAGGGGACTATAACCCCTAGGCAATTCAAGATTCTAAACTTTACAATTTGCAAGGGTGCCATTGATGAAGTGGGTCAATGGTTGGAGAAATATAGAATGGGGGCAGCCCCTTATAGGTACATTGATCGAGAGGGCTTCATGGCAGGGGTTAGGAAATTGTATACACCTACCATCCC
Source organism: Thuja plicata (assembly GCA_018584345.1). NCBI lineage: Eukaryota > Viridiplantae > Streptophyta > Pinopsida > Cupressales > Cupressaceae > Thuja > Thuja plicata. The sequence goes on along the minus strand of MU217065.1, from coordinate 422,721 downwards.
CAATACAAATATTCACTATGAATGCATTGAAGAAGATGTAACAAGAAACATCTTAGATGAAGATGATATCCATACCAGAAGAGTAAGAATCTAGGAGTTGCTAAAGTTGGAGAAGTAGATAAAGAGAAATGGATTGTCTTTTGGGGGTTTTTACCCTAACCTCCCATATTTTGATAGAATTAAGGCCATCATAGACAACTATTATGTGCTTATAGAGCAACTGGATACAGTCCTTGACAAGAAAGGTGCTTAGACAGCTGAACACTCAGAGTCAGAATATGATAGTGGTAGTGACAGTGATTATGCACGTCCTACTATGTATTCTTCACCACAACAAGCCTCAGAGCAAGAAATGGCTGAGATTCCATAGTTGCAGGGAGCAGAGGGTCACATTATAGATCTGACAGTTGCTACCCAGCCTGATGATGTAGAAGAGCCTACTAAAAAGAGGCAGAAATTGGAAGTAGGGCAGCCTTCAGTGGAAGGACAAAGTAAGAAAAAAGATAAGGCCAAGGCCTTAGTACCTGGCACTAGGTTATATGATCATAACCTAAGAAAGGCAATCAGGGAAGGCAAGAA